>CM053987.1:21554727-21740326 GCA_028641955.1 Protonibea diacanthus
GGGCTCCATGGCTTCAGCTATGAAGAGAAAATCTACTGGGTCTATTGTGAAAATTCCTGCCGCTTGCGTCACTTGCGCTTGCCCCGGGATCCCCTAGAGGAAACTGCACCCTCCGTCCTCGTCTTCCTCTAAACGTCTAGGAACGAGCTGCGCTGCCAACGATGGGATTTATGTAATCCACCAAGCCTTACCAGGACCCTGCTCGTCATTTTTTGGCTGAAGTCTGACCTGCGATGGTGACTAACCCGCAAAGAGAAGGAGGAAAAAAAAGAGGAGGAGGATTTGTGCATCTTGATGATGTGCTTTCACAGCCTGCTAGCAGAGTACAGCTGTTCAGACATACGCCCACCTCTGCTGCTGCGGTGTACATGTGTACCTCAAGGCGGGAAGTAAACGCAGAGATTATGGAAATGAGGGGGAAAGAAACAGCAAAGCATCGTCCTCCATTAGACAGAAGAAGGTCAAATGAAGGACAAGCCAGAGGACAGGTTTGTTTTTAAAGTGTCCTTGAAATAATAAAAACCCGTTGTATCCGCGCCTCTTTCTTATAAAACAAATATCCTGAAATATGATGCAGCAGCATCTACACACAGCGGGAGGAGAGCAACTTTGATTTAACAGGAAATAACAGAAAAACTAACGACAAATATTATCTCAAATAACAAAAAAGAAAAAGCAGCTCAAATGAAAAAAGGATCAATTGTGGAAAGGTGGAATGGTAGAAAAACTGGAATATAAATGGACCTCTCTGTCTCTGAACGCTGACTCGAGCGGGTCGAGCCTTGAGGCAGCCAGCTTTGTCCGGCACCCTCCATCTCTGCAGCAGTTACATAACGCTGAGAGATCAGAGGTGGAAGAGCCCGTCAGTCAAAGAGACAATGACCTGAAGGCCACGCACGAGGTTCTGCTGCTGTCCTCCGAGGTCGGCTCGGTAGGCCCACAATGGTCGATGGCATTCATTAATTCAATTACACCACGTGGTGGTTTAACACAGGAGTATGCCACAGAGACAGAGTGGAAGGACTCACTGCTGGTTCTCCTGCAGACACATCTGGGAGTACAGGTCGGCTCATAGGTTAGAGTGGACTCAAAAGTGTCCTGATCCAGATCCTGGGAAATAAACAAGTCCTCCTTCACACACTACAGGCTGTTTTTTTTTTACATTTTAGCTGCTCAGGTTGAACAAAAGGACGCCAAAGCAGCTTCAGCCAACAAGTCCAAGTCTTCTGGCTGCAGACGCTCTCTAACATTTGTTTTGGTTTGTTGGTTTCGAGAAAAACTGGTTCCTATTTACTCTGATGAATGGCTTCATTTGTTTCAACCTCGCTGATGACCATCAGACAGTTCCCTGTCCTCACAGTCCCACACTCATCTTTAACTCTTCTCTAAAGTCACTCTGAGGTTTTGTCAAATTTAAAGGAAGATTGGAGCTGAACTTATTTGATTTGTTTCTGAGCAAGATCAAATGTACGACATGTTCAACTTGGACGGTGACTAACCGTTACTTTCATCATTGATTCATCTGCAAATGATTCATCATTTGGTATATGAAATGTGGAAAATGGCCCTAACAGTCTCAAACTTCAGTTCAATGTGATATAAATTGGGGTTGCAAAGGGGTGGAAACTTTGTGGAAAATTTATGGAAACTTTCCCCAAAAAACCCTTTTGGGAATTTTAAGCTCTGGCATTTTGGAAATATTCCAAATTGGAAAACTACATGGGAATTTATGGGAATTAACTTTAAACTGGGGGTATTTAAACAAACTGTATCATATCCAAACATAAATCTAAACATTTTGTTTTGTCATAAGCAGACAATATAAAATAAAAAACATTTCAACAGATTTATTTGTAAGTAGCACGTCATCAAGTTATTGAACAATATTATGTAGTCCACAAGCTCAACTGGTCTTCAATAGTCTCTGTGTGCTCTGGGCTCTAAAGTGTGAAATCAGAAGCGGAAACAGAAATCACCTGTGCAGGTAGGGGGCGTGGCCTCAATAGCCCTACAGTAAGCAGTGTGTTATGTGCATGTGATAGCAGATATTCAAACCTGTACCTGCATGAAATCTGCTTGCTTTAGTCAAGATTAAGCTAAAACATATTCTCCCGAAATATATAAGTTCCCTGTTAAGGGCCAACCTTTAATTTACTAAATTCCTGGTTTATTCCCATTTAGTCCAACCTTGAAAATTCACTGAATTTTGCAAGCCTGATATAAAAAAACGGAGAAAAGCAGAAAAACAGCAGATTCTGACATTTCTTTAATTATTCATTATTCATTCTAAAACAGTTGCAGGCGTTAATAAATGTATTTCTGGAGCTAAGTTAGCCGTTTACCCCCACATCCAGTCTATATGCTAAGCTACGCTAACCCATCTTTGTTCCAGCTCCATACTACAAGCCATGAGTGTGATATCCATCATGTGCCTCAAACAAGCACGTCTCCTAAAATGCTGAACTCTTCCTTTAAGTGCAGATCAACAGTTCCAGCTGCAGCACTGAGCTCCTGTTTCAGGATAAAAAACACCTCGAGTTTTCAATGATACAACGGTCAGATTTAGTAACATGAAGCAAAATGCTGTTAAGTAGCTAAAAGTGGCACGTTCATCTCATGAGCCAACAACATGCATTAGTATCACTTTGGTCTCACAGGGCCAAAGCTATTTCCACACCATGTCAGTGTCACAGTCACAGAATCCTTTAATGCAGCCGGGCACAGCAGTTATGTGTTTTTCACAGCTGCTTTCCTTTGTAAGATGGAAAAGTAACTCTCATCTAATCAGTGTGTAAATTAATATGAACAGTGTTTAAAATGTGTGTTCTGAACAGACGCTCCACCAGCAGCCACCCTAAAACATCATCTGAGCTGTGTCGTCCTTCTTAACGTCAGTGACTCTGCGGACACAGAGCACAGCACCTCACAATCACTTCTGTTAACTGTGACGCATCCAGCTCGGTTTTCTAATTCAGGACGGCCCGGCTCCATTTGGAGGTAACCCGCCTCCTGAAGCGACTGCCCAGGGTAGAAAGCGGGAGCTGCTCGGCGGTTAGGAGCAGCAGACTGCAGTTGTACCGGGGAGGTGAGAAATGTGTGTAGCCGTGTGAATGTGAAGTGAACGTGTGAAACCGAAGCTGGGAGGTGCTGAAAAAGAGCCACAGATAAATACAGAGCGACCGTAAAAAGACAAACTAGAAAAAGCTGGGACACAAACAAAGTTTTACACGAGAGACACCTGTTGGATTATTTACTTTCTAGGAGGAAGTCATGTTAGAATGTAGTTTAACATTAACAGAAGAGCTTCTTTTGATTTTGTTTGCCAGAGAAATCGTTCCCTGTGAACTAAAAATCACAGTATTTTATGAGACATGACTCGAATCACAAAGAAACAACCTCTGAATTCCACACACATCTACTACTTGAAACAAAATGGCAGTTCAGTCTGATTATCAGGACACTATCAGGAGAATTTTCCTTCTTCAGTGACTCGTCTTTGCAGACCAGATGGGAGGCAGAAGAGGCAGGACAGCCAACATGGTGGCGACCACGCTGACTGAGCTTCACAACGGTGATTCAGAAAGCCGTGGGTGACGTCACGCATACGGCGTCCATTCTTCACACTGTCAGCGAGACGAGACGATGTGATGGAGAATCATCCGACGCCGTGAAAGGGGTATTCTTCCCCACTTCAAAGTGGATCTTTGTATTTTGGAGAAACGGCGACTTGAAAACAAACAAAGGAAGTCACACATCCTGTGTGTAAGTTTGCCAGATGGCCGCGCAGCAAAGTTATGAAAAAGTTCTGAAAAATACTAGACTGACAGTTTGCAAAGACATTCTGCAGAATCGTTTCCATCTGCATGTTCGGACTTTTCAAAAATGAAACGTAATTTATAATTTTTTTTCCAGATCCAAGTTTTAGCATTCTTTTAAGTATTTTTTAGCAAATGCGTGAAATGTGACCACATGGCATCAACGCTAACAGCATGAAAACACTTTCAGGTGGTTTAAACAAACAGAACATCTTAGGTAACAGGACTGTACGTTGAGACCGACATTCTCTGGCATATTTAGAATATCCCAGATCAGTACAGTTGTCATGAACGGGGAAATTAGCTATAGAGACCAAAACTGTTTTTTGTACCAGGCTGTAAACATGTTTATTTCTGCTGTGAAGTTGGACATTTGAACATGGGGACTTATGGAGACTGACTCACTTCTGGAGCCAGCCTCAAGTGGACGATTGAGGAACTGCAGTTTTTGGCACTTCCTGTGTCGGCTTCACGTCACAGACACAGAGGTTGCTGCTTGGAACATGTTCTGATGAGAGGATTATATCTGATGTAAACAATGTTTGTAATGAGACCTGCTTTCCAGGAACTTCAAGACTATCAGAACTATTCAATTCAAGCCTGGTGTCGTTCAGTACTTCACTCTTTAACAAACCGTGTGTACTTTTACCAACGATGCAGCTCGAATCAACACCGACTGTGTGCATGCGGGTGGAGGTGAGGTGTGCTTGCTGTGTGATGGTAGCATGTAGTGTTTACATAAGGAAAACAAGTGCAAGTGAAGCATGAAGGCAGACAAATGTGTATACACACACCCCCACACACACACACATATTTTTACACACACACATATTTTTACACACACACACACACACACACACACACACACGGAGAGAGCTCAAGCCTCCCGTCCTGTCCTGAATATAAACCCCGCCCACTCTGGAGGTGGCAGGGCAGAGCTCGAGCCGACAGGAAACGAGGAAGTGGTTTTCCATCAAACTCGACGGTGGAAGGCCTGCCTGGTTTCTGTGTGGCAACATTCCTGCTGTCGCCGCCAAACCGCACACTGCTCTATTTACACAAGGGAAAAGGGGAGGTGGTGTCTCATTGTGTTGTTTCTACGCCTCGCGACTCTCTTTAACCTACAGCGTGATATGTCTGAACACACTCGGCTGCTTAGCAACACGCCGGCATTCCTTAACAATTCTGAGACAACACAGCATCACAACTCCGGTCCCTCGTAATAAAGTATCAGGAAGTCAACCTCCATCAGTGGTCCTGAATCTGAGGATCCGGCCCTGCAAAAGGGGGTCACGTGAACATCAACAGAGCGTTTTCTCTGATGTCTTTTGTCTACATCAGAGACAGACGCAGAACTGACCTGCCCTATGTGATCACCATGATGATCTACCTGTCTAGGCATGTAGCTATCACAGGTGGAGGTGGTGGCTCCAATGTAAAGGCTCGTCTCAGCTCTGTCTTGGTACAGATGTCTGTAACACTTGTCTCAGAGCTCTCTGCCATCCATAATCTGCATTCCTCCTCTCAGCTTGCTTAGAACTTGCTTGGAACAAACAGCTCATTCAGCAGCGGGCCTGTCACCTTTTATTTGAAACGCTCTCTGATCTGTTGCACGCTTTGTTGCACTATTAGCAGACGGGCCAATCGCTGCTCTGCTCGCTGAAGAAAACTCTTAGTGTTGTGTTTAAGGACCAAATCAGGCGTTGTGCTGTGCTGAACAGGTGACCTCTGACCACAGCGACCTGCGGAACAGATTCAGCTTCTACAAAACCTGAACCTGCAGTCAATGCAGCCATCAGGCTGGTCAAACCAAGAGCAATCCAGGTGGAGTTCATAAACTGCACTAACTTTTTGTACACACCAGCAGCTAATCCCTGCCACTCAAGTGAGCCAGTGAAGGCACCGTGAATGAATCAATTATAAAGCAGGGGTTCACACATATTTTTAAGCATAAAATTCAAAGACCTTTCAAGGGCCCTCCAGGCCTTAAACTCTTTAAAAAAAAAAAAAAAGAAAAAGAAAAAAAGACGACCAAACATGGCGCACTTTGAGACACAGATCAAGGTGAATTACTTGACCGAAACCTGGCAGGTCTGACAGGAGCTCACAGGCAGGTGATACCGTCTACTGACTCACGTTAAAACAACTTGAATTGAAGCACCTTTAATAGACCGGGTTGCTTTCAGGTTGACTGGGACACATTAGTACATGCCTGATGAATAATAAAGGACACTAAACAGAGAAGTCAAAAGTTCAAACGCTGCTGAAACTGATCTACACAGAGGTCAGCGGCGCCTAATGAAGCAAGACTTTTAGACCTGCTTCATTTGTGAGACGCCTTTCTTATCTGATCTGTGCATAATGAACTCAATGATTACTTTTGCAGAGACAAAGAGGATTTCAGCCCAAACACTCCCTCTTCCCCTCTTACCCTTGAGCAGTGGCAAGGGCGTGAGCTCTATGGGTTTGCCCTGAGAGCGGAACTGGGACGAACTCTGCGACCGCTTCTGCTTGGCCTTCCTGACAGACTTCCGTGAAAATCCGTCCACTTTGTCCACAGATGGAGATGTGGTGGCTGCCGAGGACATAGCCCTGCTGGGAGAAACATAGGAGAGACGGGCCGGTTAACACGATCACATCAGACATACGATCAGAGAGCTCTCAGTTCATGGAGTGATCAACCACAGAACATTCAAAGCGCTGATCATCATTCATCATCACGTTTCTTTATAGGATGGATTCATGAGCTGCAGTGATTAGTCGATTAATTGATTGAATGAATTGATTGATTGAATTTATTATATAAATCAACTATTGTGATAATTCATCGATTTAAGTTTTTTCATTGATTTCATTCTGACATTTGACCAGGCAGCAAGAGCAAAAATATCATTTACATATCTGCAGTAAAGTTTTCAATATTTACTTTTTCAAAGGTTCAGTGTGTAGAATTTAGTTGCATCTAGTGGACTAATTGCTGTATTGCAGTCTCCTCACATCACCCTCATCTTCTTAGTGTAAAGGAGAAACAACACTTTAAGGGCCCTGTTTAGAGTCAGTATTTAGTTTGTCTCTTCTGGGCTACTGTAGAAACATGTTTCAACATGGCTGCCTCAATGAAAGGGGACCTGCTCCCACTGTAGATATAAAAGAATTATTTTTAAGTAACAAAAACAAAAATATCCATATTTTCAGGTAATTATACATGTATGGAAACATATGAATATTATATTCCATGTCTGCCTTATTCTGAAAATAAAGGCACCAAATCTTACACACTGCACCTTTAAAAAGGAGGTTGCAAAATTGAGGCGCTATGAAATGACACGGTAACAGTGAAGTCATACACAGACAATCAGAGGTTTTCTCTACTTGCTCTAAAGGCTAAATTCCACCAGGCAACCCATTTAGTGTGCGCCGCGGTCGGTGGAGTTAATCACGACCATTCTAGTCAATGATTCAAACTCCAGCGGCCGCAGTCCAGGTCAGAAGTGAGCCTCCACTCAGCTCCGCAGAGAATACACGGCTGTTCTATTTTTGACGTCAATCTGCACAGAGCAGCTCACGCTGACAGGAAGTCAGACACAGAAACGACAGAGAATTCAGTTGATTTTCAAAATAAAAAGCACCTCGTGCAAACTGATGGTTATAAAAACAAATGAACTATGGAGCATATTTAAATATTTAGAAACACATAAACCAGAAAAATGACCAAATCTGATCCAGTTAGTAAAGTCTGGCAGGCTAAACGCTTCTGGTTGGGTCTGGTGCCATGTGGAGATCAGACCGCAACAGCGTCGTGTTGATGTGAGCTCTGCCGAAGACCAAATTATTAAAGCTCAATTCATTATGGTTTCATTTTTATCTTTTCATAACCAGCAGGATATATTTGGCCGTTATGACGCAGCTCTACAGCCGTGAGGTTCTTCTTGGTAGTGACCTCATCAAAGTATCAAAACAGAGGAAACATCCAAACCTGAGCAGCCACAGCTGATGGCCTCATTTTCCCAGCACGGGACACTATTTAGGCCTCTGGTGAGGCGTGGTTACAGTACACAAACACACCGCCCTCCCTACATGCCAACAGACCGTCAACACTCGACACACACACACACACACACACACACACACGTCTACCCACAACAATGGAGCTGGTTCTGTGGCTGCGAGACGCCGCCACAGTTTGAGGAAGCTGAGGAAACGTCCACCACTGTGTGTTCGCTGCTGATTACGTCTGGAACGCTTCTAAAGGCAGTGACAAGTGAAACAAAACCACAGAAGAAGAAGCACTTTAAACTGCTGAACAACCTCTGTGCACCACACCCAGGAGGAAGAAGAAGAGTGAAGATTTCTTTTCAGCTGTCTGAGGGTACGAGGATGTGTCTGATGAGAAACAAAGTCTGAACTTTTATCAGAAGTTTGGTCTGTTGCGTGGAGACTTCTGGAGACTTCTGACTTGGTTATTCTTTGATATGTGCGAGATGTGTGAGTTGAGATTGTTTCATGGTCCTCTGATTGGACCATCAACGTAGCATCCATGTGTGTATGGAGTAGGGATGTGTATGAGTACTTGAGTACTGCATTCAGACATTACTGAACTCGCATTTTTCAGCAGCACAAGATATTCTCACAGAAAGAAAATGATCCATTATGCCACTTGGACGATGTTGGCTGCAGATGAAAACCAGCCAAAGGATTTAACTATTGTGACATCTGAATGTTTCTGAACATTTTCTTCATCACATCTCGTCTGTCTGTTCATAGCAGTAAGGTAAGGTAACTCTAAACCCAACATTTTTACTTCAGACACCATTCTTACAATATTTATAAATGTATTTATTGTTACTACTACTAGAATATTGAAAATATTTCAAAGTCCATAAACTAATATTGTTATGTTGTTGTTCTTTGTGATATCCTGAAATGTTGTATTAAACAAATCATCAGGAAGTGGCCCTTTCATTTATGTACTTTTAAACATAGCATGTCAACATGCAAATTCCATGCACATGAATGGTCACATTTAAAATGATCACAGGTTTCTGAAGAGCCGTTGTGAAGCTCAGTGTGTGGTGCCTCTGGCTGCTGCCATGTTCACTGTCCTGCCTCTTCCACCTTCCGAGCTAAACTAACAATCAGCAGACATGGATCATGTGCTTGGGTGCTCAAACAAGCCACCTGTGACAACACCCATCTGTCAATCAAAGCATCCACCACGCTGTTAATTCTTAAGTCTTAATATAATTTGAACAGGTGAGTTGTGAACGGGGAAATTAGCTATAGAGTCCAAAACTGTTTTTTGTACCAGGCTGTAAACATGTTTATTTCTGCTGTGAAGTTGGACATTTTAACATGGGGACTTATGGAGACTGACTCACTTCTGGAGCCAGCCTCAAGTGGACGATTGAGGAACTGCAGTTTTAGGCACTTCTGCATAGGCTTCATTTCACCAACCATGAACCAGAGGTTGCTGGTTGGTGTCAACATGTTAGCATGATGTTTGCATATAAAACTCCTCCTCCTGAGACTAAAGTTAATTTTTCAATGTCTGATTCCTCTGAACATGTTCAGATATTTTTTATTTATCGACTCAAATTTTAGTTGTGCATCCAAATCACTTTTTCAGCCAAATTGAAAAGTTTTGGAAACTTTAATCTAGTGTACAAACTATTCATTTTTTTATTTTTTATTTTTCCTTAAGGGATTTAAATATAAACTTAATATGAATATACATATGATACATTTTTTTCTTAAAATCCAAATGTTTCGTTCCCAAAAACCAAGACTGAATTACCATCCCCAAGTAAGCTCAATGTCAACCCTCAAAAACTGTCAAACTGTACCTATAACAGAACTGGTCTATGGACAGAGGCTTAACATTCAGTACATTTACATGCAGCAAGAAATTTCTGATCGTATCGGACTTAGTTCGGACTTTTCAAAGTGCTTGTAAACACCTTAATCCGATCTACTTCGGACCTATTTCGGCCCACATCGGACATCTCAAAATCGGATAAGAACACCTAGATAATTCGTTCATAGTCGGATATTTAACCCCATGTATACTCAGCAATCGGATCTGAAGCGGATTTTGCGTTCTGTGCATGCGCGTTATTTCCGCTGGGGCTTTCACCCGGATGCCAAAAGATCCGTTATTCTTTTTATATGCATTGTTAGGACGAAAATAATGCACGAAAAGTACGCAGCTGTAGCATCGTCCATCTCCTCGTACACCACCTTTGTTTGAATGCCTTCAGATAGTTTGTTGTCGCTGATGAGTATAGGTCAACCGAAAGTGGCTCTTTGTTGAGAGGGCTACAGCGACACCTAGCATAACGGAGTCAGCCATGCTCCGGCCGTTTATCCAATTCTCTGAATGGCATGTATACTCAGACAAGTGATCCGGTCTCATGCATGTCATTATCTGATACGATCAGAAATTTGAATTTCTTGCTGCATGTAAACGTACTGATTGTGTCATTAAGTTTTATTTAACAGTTCTTCTTCTTCAGACTTCCACACACTGTATGGAACAATAACTGGAGACAGCGTCGTGTCAGGAGAGGTAAAAGATCCCGAACAAGTACACACCAACTCGACTGGATGACAAGAAACCACAAGGAGGAGAATTCAAACTGCAGCAAAAAAAAAAAAAAATCATTACATAAAGAGACGTGAGTGTGACACTGGAGGCTAAAACTCTGACCGGGCGTTAGAGATGCAGTCAGCACAAAGTCACAGTGGCGGGCGTACAGTGTGTCCGCTCTGTCCACTGATATGTTCGAGGTCTGATGGACACACACACACACACACACACACACACACACACACACACGTCATCCTGCTGACAGTGAAAGCCTTTTACAAGCAACATGAGGCTGCACAGCTGACCGTCCATCATCATATACAGTACTGTACTGCAGTTTACCAGTGATTCATGGCTGCAGACCAGCGTCTCTTCCATCTGTGGTAAGAGAGCGCCAGGCTGTTGAAGCAATGTGAGTGTGAGTGAAGGCAGATCATAATCAAGACTGACAAGTGTGATTAATGAAAGAGCTCATTGTATTTGCTGGATACTGTCTTTACGGAGATGCTTCTACCACCATGACAGTAAGATTCAGAACTCAGGACCTAGAAATGACCAAATCCTTGTTCTATTCTTTTCCAGACCCATATCTGGACCCTACTCCAGGTTTCCCCCAGGAGACTGCTTCGTGAAGTGCCCTACTTTCGTAACTCATAATTTACTGCGACACAAACATATGATGTGGTCCTGACGCTTCTTGTCACCCATGTAGCTACACCGAGACGGTTTGAACAAACGCCTCATTCAGATGTCATTTTCATGAAGCTTAAAGGGACAGTTCATACAAGGTACTGATCCACAGTCAGTGTGTTCACGTACAGACTGTGGTTTGAAGAAGCAGACAGAAGGACTAAGCTAAGAGATGTTAGCCACTTAAAAAAAAAAAATTAAGAAAATGGGGGGGGGAAAAAAAAAAGTATATCTGTCTAACAGGCAAATTACATCGAATTACAAATTACATCACGTTCCGTGTACGGCACTGACTTTCTAGTCAATGCTTCAATGTTTCGGAAAAATACACGTCTGTCGCTGTGTCTGCACCGATCAGCTCGAGCTGGCAGGAAGTCACACACAGAAAAAGCAAGAAGATTTTCAAAATAAAACACTGCTGATAGTAAAAACAGACAAAGGAGAAACAAATTAACTTCGTAGCACATTGACTCACGGTAGAAGCATGTGAACCAAGGAAAAATGACCAAATATAAGCAAGTTAACAAAGTCTGGTGAGCAAAACGCTCCTGAAACTATCGTTGGGGTTTAAAATCATGTGGAGAACGGACCAAATCAGCCGCGCCCTAACAAAAGACGAGCCGGAGACTATTTTCACCGCTTTACGCTGCCGTTAAACAGCCCTATCCAACAGGAAACAGAACCACGCATATGATTCTACTTCACTGACAAAAACATAATTCCATGCTGCAGAAAGTGAGAGATTCTGAACCATCGCTGCACTGATCTGTTAGTTAGTGTTATCGTGTGATTTCTGTTTTTGAACATGCTAACATGAACTAGCATCAGTTGCTGCAGATGGAGGCAGCAGTGGAGCAACAACTGTGAGGTAAAATTAGGTTTTTTTGGTAATGAAGTCTGGACACTGCCAACCAACTATAGAGAAGTACCTCATACAGCACACACCGGACTGCCCATTTAATGAGCCTGATGTTGGAATGACACTGAACACAGCAGATGCTCCTTATTTCAGGCGAGGCAACATAAACACCACAGGAACCTTCACTGTTTAATCACAACATATGCACTGATCTTTGGTTAAAGACCTAAAACATGTCTGAATCATTGCAAGTCATTTTAACTCTCTTTAAATGTACACACACTGCAGACACAGATTCACACATGACAAAACTCATTACACGCAGTCATCTGTCGCCTCTGCTCACAACCACACAGCTGTCGACGATCCATCTGTATGAACGCCGTCTGTCAGGCATCAGTGTTGTCAGCGGGGTGAGAAAACACCTCCAGCTCAACCCTGATCCATCCTACAGCTGAAGACGAAGCTTCATGGGAGACTTTGTGGCTTCGGTTCTGCCTTTCAGGCTCTGACACGGGACCTTTAAACGTCATCTCCAGCAGCATCCCAGCCCATAAAAATACAAACAAAAACTGAGAAGTGACACCTGAACCACACAAAAGCCCGGCCTCTGAAAAATCACCTTCGGTCTGGGATTAACTCCAGCTGAAGGCTTAGAGTGGAGCAGCTCTGATGTACACGCTGACACCTTCGGGAGTACGTTCATTTCAGTAAAAATCCACAAGCTGGGATGATGCACAGGGAAGCAGGCGCCGGCAAAAGTTCTGCTCGTTTTTGGGGACACAACAATTAGCCATTTTATTGAACAACAAATGAATAAGTCACTAATCTGTTGTCCAGCTGCAGCTCCTCCAACATGCAGATTTGCTGCTTTTGACACGGTGAAGCAATTTCACAGGAAACTGATCAGCACGTGAATCCATGGTGAACATGCTCTCTGCACACAGGCCGCATCTTAATACAACTTCCAACCTGTGCGAAGACGCCATCAAACAGACTCTTGGGGTGCATCTGTCGTCCAGAAGCAGAGGACATCGTCACTGATGAATATTCAAAAAGCTGTCAAAGCAAACCAATCACCCTCCCCTTTCATACGATGCTTCAGCTCCACTTACCTGTGCAAAGGGGCGCTGGAATCCCCGTGAACAACCATCAGTCCCTACACCTCTCTCTCTCTCTCTCTCTCTGACAAGCCAACTGATGGCAAGAACACTCCACCACAACACACGACACGGCAGAGCGAGACTACTATGGCGGCTGGTCGTGCGTATGGCACCCAAGCGCCGAAGCCCTTCCCCTCCCATCGCCTCTTACATAAGAGAGCAGATGACATCCAAACAGGCTCGGGGAGGGTGGGATTAAAAGAACAAGGAGGAAGGAGAGAGGAGGGGGCACAGCCGACAACAGGGAGAGCGACGAAAGGGAGGAAGAGGAGGGGGGGAGGGAGGGAGCTGCTGTTCGACAGGAAGTCAACAAATAGGCAACGGCAAGGCAGAGCGAAAGGAGCTGAAGTGAGGAGACAGAACACACACACAGACAGACATGTACAGGCACACACACACACACACACACAAAAAGAGAGGCTGGCAGGAGGAAAACTCAAGGATGTCGCCTGTGGTCCAAAGTTAAAATTCAAAGCCCACACTGCATTTCTGATGATTCTGATTTCTGACTTCACGTCATCTAAAGTCTCACAAATGGAAGCTTCAAGTCCAGAAATACAATATTCAGAAAATATCATTCATAATGACTCAACACAAGAAACTACAAGTGTTTGAAACTGCCACAGCCTTCAGATGTCTCACAGAGTTTGTTTGTTTTCATAGAACAGAATATATTCATACACACATGCAGTTTGTTTTTTTGGCTATTTTATGTGGCAAATGGTTGCCCGTTCATTTCCTGTCCAACACACTCGTCAACTCTGGATATTATTATTGCTTAAATTATGAACTGTGCACATATTCAATATTCTGTGTTTGCGTCCTGTGGTGAGCATCATTCATGATCATACACTAAGTGACGTTAAATAAACTATTTATCTACCAAGCAGTTTCCAAAATAACCGATGACCGATCTTAATGTCTTATTTTGTCCAACCAACAGTCCAAAACAAACAAAAAAAAAATCGTCTTCAGACAATTCAAGGTGCCAACTGCTCATCAGTTTTTTGGAGCTAATCATTCACACACTGATGTTGTGGCCTTCAGGAGCAATTCAGGGTTCAGCATATTCCTCGAGGACACTTCGACATGCAGACTAGACAAGCCGAGGATCGAACCATCGATTCTCAGTTTGCCGTTATAAGACTAAGAAAATCTAAAAATATTTACATCTGACGAGCTGGAAACAACTTCATGATGTTTTTGCTTGAAAGAAATGACTCAGAATTTTGTGTGTCAACTGTGCAGACACTGAACAGATTTATACTGAATATTAGAGACTGACTGATATGAGAATTCAGAGGGAAAGAATTCACATATGAACAACATCGTGGCTGACACAGGAGCAAAGAAACGCTGCTTTCTGAAACTTATTTTAACATAAAGAATATTTAAGTGTTCTTTCACTTCACTGAGAGACGTGTCTTCTCTTACTCTGTGCTGCTGGCCTCAGTATCCAATCATCAGCGTGCACTCTGTCTGATCAACTTTATAGTGACACCAAAATATTGTTTCCTGCATTGAAAATCAGTTTTCATGTCAGATAACGTACATGTGTGCTTCATGGAATTGTTCACAACGAGCGACAAATCTACGAAGTTCAGGCCTTCAACTCTGCGGACAGCGCCGACACCGGGAGTCAGAACCATGCCAGTTTCACACATTTCCTAGCACCGTGTCACATATGCAAAATAAATGAATGAGCGGTCCCAGTTACTCATCAGCATGAGTTCCTCGTATCTGCCATGTCAAATCCTTCTCCTGTTGCCGCTACTGACTGAACGCTGCAACGTGACAGCACGTCTAATTGGTGTGATATGTTCATGGTGTAATTACACTGTTCACACAAGTCAGGAACAAACAAACTCAGCAACTTTCAAACACACACACACACACACATAGGCATACAGAGCTGATAAGAAAGAGGCTGGTCCTACATCAGTCATCATAAAATCAGGAGACTTTGGATTGTTCGGCTACCTCGGCCCTGGTCCTGACCCTTGACACGGTATGACATTCAAAAACCTTGAAGAAGAGTGTGTATGACAGAAAGCACGCACATAGAAAACACACACACACACACACACACACACACACACTGGCACTGCAAATACCATCACGTGTAATGCAGAACGCCACACCTGGCCTCTGGCATGCTGCTGTTATTCACACATGACTGACAGGGCAGAGATAAAAAAGTCTGAACTCAAGTCAGTCCAGAAGACTGTGTGTTTCTGTGTCTCTCACTCATCATCTGTGTCACTACAGTGTCATTAGTGGTGATGATCCCTCTCTCTGATTGGTGATTGGTGAAACAATGTTGGCCTATACAAGAAGACATGACAGGCGGGAGGCATATTTAGAGTTAGGACACAGTCAGACACAGTATCTCAGTGCAAAGCCAGTCAAAGTTCATATCGGATTATCGCCACACATTTACAGTTGGCTTCACTTGACAGAGAAGTTAAACTTGTCTCAGACCAGATTCACGGAGCTTTTTCAACCCATGAGGATTTAAAAAAATAAATAAATAAAATAAAAAAAAACACACATCAGCATTTACTTTTAAGCAAACGTGCCCGTGGACCGAATGCTCTGCCTGCAAAGATCAGCCACTAAAGCCACCACCTAAGCCAAATAACATAATAAAGATTACATCAATTTACAGTGTCGTTTCATGTTACACATTTACTGTTATCAGCGAGAGCAGCAAAGGTAGGCCAGCAACTGCATAAGGTCAAAAAATGAAGCCGATCAGGAGAGCTGGCGTTAGCTCGGGCCTGGCAGCAGCACAATATTCAAAACTTGACAGCGCGATAGCCTCGCTGACGCTAGCCAGCTAGCGTCAAGCTAGCTTCCCGATTAACCGTCTGAATTTAAGCATACGTCGTTAGCTAGTTGTCTCCCTTGTATACACAAAACATTTAAATGTTACTAACGCGGAGACAAGCTGGCGTTTTTCCCGGGCTGTCAAGCTTTAAGACGGGAAAACAGCATTTCAGGTTGCTAGCTAGCGTCAGCGCTTCGGCTATCGCGGGTTAGCTCAAGTTGAACATGTTAGCTTTAGCTCATTAGCCGCCAGCAGCTAGCATTCAGCGAGTCTCGCGAATCAAACACAAAGAAGCCGATATGAAAGCACTGATTGGATCAGATCTGAATTTTTACATGTGTGCTAAGAAAAATAACGTTACCTGGGCGGGCTTGGGCGATCACCCATCATCCCAGATGTAAATACAGGGGGAGGGGGGCAGTGCTAATGCTGCTACCGTTAGCTAGCGCTCAAAGACTGACAGACCAGACTGGGGTTGGGAAACACACACACACCGTCCTGAGTCCCGAGCCCCGAGCCCGACAAGCTGCTGCAGCCGACCGGGTGGCTGTTAGCCCTCCAAATGTAGTACTTTACCTTGATCCTTTGCGGTTCGCAACGGAGACGGCGGCGAGGAGTTATCCTATGTTTGGAAATCTATCGGGCTAACTGTTAGGCTACCTCCAGCTCGGTGCGAACAGCCTTTCCCAAGCAGCGGCGGAACAGCAGGAAAATCTGGCCTGAAACAGCCAAACCCACGAGTACCTTTTCCTTCCAACGGAATAATCCTCAAACTCCCATTAATAACAAAACACGGCTGTATAAAACGATTAGGTTCACGCAATTACATTCCTGTTACTGATCCGATCGCCTGTCTTGCCCAAACCCCTGGATTATGGTGTTTTCCTTCAGCTCGTCTGTCGGTTCGGGGCTGTTTCTTTTCACCCTATTGTCAACACTGCTGGGCTGAGACCATGGCACACATAACACAAAATGCTTGACGGGTTTAAGATCGACGTACGACGGCGATTGGCTGCCGCGAGCAATGTCGAGCGTCGTGATTGGCCAGCAGGCGGTGTCAGTCACTGCGGAAGGGAAACGAGGCTCTGAATCCGTCGGTTAGGTGGAGGAGGAGAAGGGGACAAGGAAAAGTGCTGGTGTGTGTGTGTGTGTGTGTGTGTGTGTGTGTGTGTGTGTGTGTGTGTGTGTGTGTGTGTGTGTGCGGAGCGTCCGCCGCCACACGGCGCGCTGGAATGAGGCTAAACCTGTCCGAGGCCCAGCCCTTCGCTTCTACACTTTGTTATCTGCACTTTGACGGTCGCTTCGACTCAGCTTTAACCGCGTTTATGTTATACTTAAACCCGCTTCCGCGGCGAAGCAGTGCCGTGTGCGGGGAGAGTGGATTTCCACGCAAGTGCCAAGATTAGAGAGGGATATGTTAGCAGGAAGAGAGTTACATAACTATAATATATAGGTCTACTATGAATAAAGCTAATGCTAGAGCACGTCCATGGGCGTACATTTTTAACCCTCTACTCCAACACCATAGATAGAAGCGAAAATGTCATAGCAGATTAAAATACATAAAGAGAAAATAAAGAAATCGTTCAAGTAAAAGTTACATTAAAAAGATAAGTTTGCTCTTAAAAATATGAATATTCTCTGATGCGCTCAGGGTCCAATAATGTAATAACTTATTACATAATGTAATAACTTATTACATTATAGGCAAAATGTTATTACGTTATTGGAGTAGCATTAAAAAAAAACGCTATCCAATAATGTAATGATACATAAATAGGACTGCTTTTCTTGGAAATAAAAGATTATTTTGCAGTTTCTTGAAATCGATTCTGAAGCACACAGGCAGCCAATGCAGAGACTTTGAAATGGGTCTAATGTTTTTTGCTCTGAATTTTGTGGTAACTGTAGTTGATCTAATTTGTAGGTAGACCAGAAAGTAGAGCATTACAATGGTCAATTCTACAAGTGATACAAGAATGTATTAATGTCTCTGTATTGGCTGGAGAGAGAAACGGCTGTACTTTGGCAATGTTCTTAAGATGATAAAAGGCAGTTTTAGTTATGTTTTTAATATGAGGCTTGTATATACTGTAACTTCACTTACTATGGAGGCAATATGTATGGAAGCCCAAAATGGCCATACATTCATACATTTTATTCCTTCAGTTTTCTTGTGATAACAAATTAATTTCATTTGTTATTTCTGTCTCTATGTTGAAATAACAAAATGTTGTTATCCTGAGATAACTGGATTATTATCTCAAGATCTTGAGATAAGGAAACATTGTTTCCTCAAGATAACGACAAAATTCATACAAGATCTAGAGAACACCAAAAGGATAATGTAGGACAATAAATCATTGCAGGAACCATCATTCAGTGTAGCAATGTCAGAGGCACAGGAGGATGTTGCAATTGCAATTATTTGATGTATTAGAAAAAGGGCATTAAACATATATTAACATACATAAATGCTATTTCAACCGGGGGTTTTCTTTCACTTTTCTTATACTAAAACTCGTTGGTACTGTTATTTGTTTTGAAAAATTAAGCTCATGTTAATTTAACTGAATAGCAGAGCCCATTAAATAATAATAATAACAATAATACTTTCCTAAGCCCCCTCTCCTCTGACTGATCAGACTGTACCTGCTCTCAGTTTTATGACGTCACCTCGTTATTGACAATAATAATGTGAAAACAACAAAAAAGTCTCTGGTGCCAGGGAAGAAAAGAAAAGAAGAGGAGGAAAAACACGACAAAGACAGAGGTACAGTAAAGATGATGTCATGTATTTATCTGTCTGTTGCAACACAGTTTGGTGATCAATAAATAGCGTTAGCTTGTTTTAATGTCAGTTAATGTGATGGAGGGACCTAGCAGCTGTATATAGTGTTATAGGTAAGTACACCCACCTTACATTTCTAAGGCTCATTTATAAAAAATTAGATCTGTTCAGCAGGTGTTTACATCTGTCTGCATTTTTATTGACATTCAAAGTCAAATGTTTTTCATTTTCCACACCTTCATATATCAGAGTTGTAAGGCTGGCTGGTTGTTGTTGTTACAGTTCATATTGTGTGTTTATAGTGTTAAACTTTACATCAGTGTTAAAGTGCACATCATTAATGTTAATACTTAGCATTCCCATATGTTATACTACAGTTTACTGATTCTTTACATTCTGCTAATCAGCAGTTCACTGTGATGATAATAAGATTGAATCTAATTTGCATATCTGAAATAATTTCATGTATTGTATTGTATATGATACATGTACAGAATAGGGGAAATCATGCCTCACTTAGGTTTTTCATTTCTAGTATTTCATTTCATTTTATTCTTGGTATCATGTTGTTGTTTTTTTTTTATGATTAGACTGTAACACCCAGTGGTCTCACACACTCCTCTTCTCTCTTCAGATGTGCTGTTCAGATATCGGAATCCCACCACTGCCAGTCTTGGACAATCACCAGTTAACTCCACTTCAGCAAGATCAAGTGACCCATTGGACATGTTTGATCAGTATCTCCAAAAATTGACACCCTCCTTGCTGCAAAAGTTATGCGTATATTTGAGACTACGTACCTTTGTGAACAAGTTTTCTTTGTAATGAGCATCAATAAAACAAACTGCACCCAAGGCTCACACACGAGCACCAACATCCTGAAATTGTCTGCTAGAATTTAAAGTTTGATATTGTATTGTTTTGATCATAAAGTAAAATACTATATTGTTCCGGTCAGATACCTCTACTGTACCTCTTGTACTTATTTTATTTTACTTTACTTTAGGTTCATAATGTTTTGTAAAAAGATTACATACATTAAATGTGAACACTTTCAGAATGCACTTTTTTGCTCTAAAACTAAAAGAAAAAATTTGGAGTTAAGTATCATAAGTATCGTTGTTTGTTGGTTATTACAGTATGCTATGAATTTACTGGTTCAGCCCACTTGAGATCAAATTGGGCTGTATGTGGTCCCTGAACTAAAATGAGTTTGACACCCCTGTATTAGATCCTTTCATTGTTGCATCAACACTGATTCAATGTTCATTCATCGTTGGTCTGCTATCTGGGTTGTTTTCTTCAGATCTTGAGAAAATGATCCTGTTATAAAATAAAAACATTTATTGTTTTGATGTAACAACGAATAACTTGAGAAAACAAATTAAATGAACTCATCATGAGAAAACAGAAGAAATTAAATGTGTAATGCATGGATACTTTGGGTTTCCGTAAATATGGCATCTGTGTTATGTTATTACATATTATACATTTTAGGGCCCTGCAGCCACCAGGGGGCCCCCAAGCTGCAAGTTCAGCCCCAATGTATTTTGGGAGAATAAAAAGTACCTGTCTTTATTTGTAGCTAGGCAAAGCAAGTCATTTGTTGTGTGAAGCACTTCTGTGCTTAAAAAGTCATGTGAGCCTTTTTATAGGTTAGAGGTCAAACTAAGCTGCTATGATAGGGAAGCTGTGTCAGCGAGATAATCAACTCTTTAACTACAACAGAAATATTATTCTTATTGTTGGTTTGTTTTCAGTGTTTAAACTTTAAAACAGATGCTGCTTTCTTGCAGATTTATTCAAGATCATTTTTCTTGTTCTGATTTCTGTTGATCTTGTGCAGCGGCCTCAAACGTCACACTTGTAGTTACTACTACCACAATCACAGCAACAGATCCAAAATGGTGCTGAAGGGGCTGCAGTGTTACATGTAAACATCAGTATTATTCTTACTACTTTTTTGTTTTTTATTGTTGCACATTAATATGGATGCTGCTCCATTGTAATTTTATTCATTTAAGTAAGTTCACTTATTTGTTTGTTACTGTTTTGGATTGGTGGGGAGAGTTTTTATGTTTTGTCAGCTTGTTTTCAAAGTTTATGATAAATATTTTTCAGGAACATGCTGCATCTGTTTCATTTATTAATGTACTCCAGCCTGTTTTCCTCTTAAAATGTAACATGACAATGACTGTTGCATCGCCGCAGATCATCTGAAAAGGTGAGAAATCTCTCCCTCAGACTTTTACAATATAGTGGCCCCCAAATAGAATCTTGCATGGGGCCCCCAAACACCTAGAAACAGCCCTGGTATACATACTCAAAGTACAGATACTTGAAGAGCAGCTTTTGGGAGAGATGACATCAGAAAATTAAAAAGGTGGTGCGATATGAATAAGTTATTAAATGTTAATAAAACAAAGATAATAAACAAAATGCAAACATAATAAACACTTAAGTACTCGTGAGGATAGATGATGTTTAGATAGAAATACATTTTTAGGTTTGATTTTAAACCCTGACATCTGCTAAAAACGTTCAAGTAAAACTGTTGAGGAACATTTTAATCACAAAGCGCTGTACGTTCTTTATTGCTCACTCATGCTGTCATATCTAACAGTGTGTGGAGGTTTGGAGTAATACCTCTAAAAACACCATGTGTCCTTTATGTTCACTGCAAAATAAATACTAAACTAAAGTTAAATGTCTTCAGTGATCTGGTAGAGTTAACACAAATAATTCATAAAGTAAGAAATAATTCACAAAAAGGTTGTTTAACTGTGTTCAAACTGCCTGTTTGTTGTTTTTTAACAAAAGCTTAAAGCAGCAGTAATCAGTATTCCACCATTTAAAACAAATAAAAAGGTTATTAAGCATAAAAAACATTCTGTGAAAGATCATTTCATAAATCAGAGCAACACTTAAAGAAAAATCTTTCTCAATGTAAAATTGCAGAAATCTGTGGTTTTATCATCATACAAAACGATTCAGAGAATCAGAAGAAATCTCTCTCTATATATTGGATGTCCATCTGATGCAGTATCATCCATCAGATGGTAATGGTAACCTGTACATCTGTGAACGCTTCATTGATGCTGAACGATGTAGCAATGTCAGAGGAGCAGGAGGACGTTGCAGTTGCAGTGGTTTAAAATACGGACTGTCCTTTTGACCTTGAATTAACTGCCATTACCTCTGCAAAACAATGTTTCAACAACATTTGTTGATTCAAGACAATTCAATGACAAATAAATCGAGATACCGAGAGAACAAATGAAATGCATGCATGATCGCTTAGGGCTTCCGTAAGTTTTATATATATGAACAAAGAAAAAACACTGTGAAGTAGAAATATAAAGGAGCATAAAGGTAAACTATTCAGGTAATCAGCCTCAGGAACAGGAAAATTGTTGCAGCTCTACCAACACCTGGCTTAAATATCAGGACAAATATTACTACACATTTTTATCTAATGCTAACTGGTTTGTCACATAGTGAGGTCTGCTGCTCACAGAGGATGAAAACACAACAGTCACAAGGTGAAAAGAGTTCAGAATGAGCCATTTAATTTGAGAAATTAACACACCATATAAATATTACATAGGAGAAAACAGTAAAAACTATATATTCACAATATATATACGGATGTTCTTTTGCAGCTGCTGTTTGTGCAGATTGACACAACAGTTCTACTGACATACAAAAATTAGTAGATTAGTATGAGCAGTAAAATGTTGATCATTTGTGCGTGTTAAGTGAGTCTGTGAAGCTCTTCTGTTCATCTGGACTGAACAATGACTCAGCCCGTCTCATCACCATGTAAATGTCTTTTGTTTCAATGTAACATGGTGTGAACGTCAATGCATAAAAACATACAAGAATATTTTAATGTCTCTAATGTCAATGAGATTTTTTTTTTTTGCTTGAAGGACTGCAGGATTTCTCGAGTCACACACACACACACACACACACACACACACACACACACTTGCACTGCCAATCATGTTATTCCACTCTTTGCCATTTGAGAGCTGAAGCTGCTCTCTCAGCGCGATCCCGCTGTGCCGGGTGGCTCCGGTGACTTTCAGGATGTGATGCACTGACAGCAGCTTTAAACTACAAATATTTATACAGACAAAATGTCACAATCATGAACATTTTAACTCATTTGTAAAAACCATTCATTTAAAAAAACGTACCACACATTCAAGATTCACAGTATACTGTTATAGTCCTATAGTATTTCACTGCTTTGAACTAACTACCAATTCACAAAGAAAATACTCCAAATATTCACATGTTTTGCTTTCACAGATCTCCCTGGAGCAGCCCCTGTTCCCTTCGTGTTGTCAGCTCCAAGTTTTGACCACCTTGTATTAAAAGATCCAGTCTGTAAGATTTGGTGACATCTAGTGATGTAGTTGTTGACTGCACCTGATCCTCTCCTTCCTAACCACTGACAGTATAAAGCAGGGGTCTTCAACCTTTTTCAGCCCAAGGACCTCTTGGATGAGAGACAAACAGAACAGAGACCCCCACATGTAATTCATTATTTAAAAAATGTGTCACATTTTAAGCCTGGCCTAAAATAACTTTCAGATTTACTTTATTCACCTTTTATTTCACTTCATTATATACTGGGTTTTGGGCTTATATGTGTTTATGATTGATGAAAAGTTGCAAAATTATTATTGGATATTAAATGCCAAGGGCTGTGTGTCTTTAAACATGTCCACTAATTCATCCGATTGGAGTGCAAATGCCTCGTTTGTAGTTTCTTAATTATCTCCATCCTCACATTCACCATTCATTTTCGTATAAACTGTCAATTATGATGACAAAAATTGGCCGTGAGGTCAGGGGACCTCTGGTTGAAGAGCCCTGGTATATATAATATGTGGTGCTGGGCACCGCCATGTTGGCTGTCCTGCCTCTTCCGCCTCCTAGCTAATCTGAAATTCAGCAAAGACAAACCTGAGGTGGGCTGAATGACGCCTGGTTGCTCAAACAAGCCATCTCTAACGACACCCACCTGTCAATCAAAGCGTCCACACACAAATTCACCCTCAGTACAGTTGTCATGAATGGGGAAATTAGCCATAACCAGGTTGTAAACATGTTTATTTCTGCTGTGAAGTTGGACATTTTAACATGGGGACTTATGGAGACTTCTGTAACCAGCCTCAAGTGGACAAGAAGAGGAACCACAGCTTTTTGGCACTTCCTGTGTCGGCTTCACTTCATAGACACAGAGGTTGACGCTTGTTCAAAACATAATGAGTCTGATTTTCAGCTGATTATAAACTAACAAATATTAATGTATAACATGTTCTGTAAATCGAGCCTTGTAAATCTGTCAGGCTGGACCTTTCACATTCAGTCTGTATTCGGATGTTTGATCAGGAAAAACACAGGTTAATGCAGAACACACCGCAATCAGAACGCCATCAGCTGGGACGCAAAGAAGCCCAGCTGCCATTGTGTCACCAAAAAAGCTCACACTCTCAATAATGTATCCTCATCACATTAACGTCTCTGACCTGTAATCAGCCCTGACAAAGGATGTGATGTTACATCTCTGACGCATCGATTAGAGCGGTCTGAGTGGTGGATGAGGTAGAGCCGCAACGGTATGAGACTTTTACTCTGTTTGTTATTTTTGTCAACATCAGGTACCGTGACCCTTAAAGAATGAAAACAGGAGAGCCGTATTAGAATTTCACAAACTAACAGACAAATCCATGTGATCACACCTTTCATGGGATCAGAGAGGTTTTCTCTCCGGCGTCTCACTCTGCCTTCTTTCCTCTCTGGTAGCCGTGTTTTTTATGTGGCCTGGATTTGAGTCTCAAAGCTGAGTCGCTCTTCATGGACTCCCTTTTCCCTGTCGTGAGCTCCTCCCCTCCCGGTTTCCATAGCAACAGCTGAGCGTCCTCTCCCCCGGTGACCAGAGCCTCCTCCGCTGCGTCCCACAGGAAGCAGCGCACCGTGGAGGAGTGGCCGCCCTCCAGGCTCCTGAGCAGACGAAGCCCTCCGTCATCGCACTCCATGAGGTGGAGATCCCCGCTGTTCTTCCCCCCAACCACCAGCAGCTTCTGGGCCTTCTCCAGCCACCTCCCCCCCACCAGGTAATCCACGCCTCCCCCATCAGCCAGAGGCGTGAGGCTGCGTGCATCAGAGGTGCTGAAAAGCGTAAGAGGCTCGTCAGTGTCCAGCTGGCCCAGATCCCACAGGTGCAGCCCCTCGTCATGGCTGAGGCACAGCAGGTGGGTGTAGTCGGCTCCGGACCAGCACACTGAACCAGCAGATGAGTCACTGTTACAGGTAGCCAGCAGTGCCTCCTCCTCCGCCCCCCGACTCAGGTCAAAAACATTAACAAGTCCGTCTGTGGAGCTGGACGCCAGACGGTCTTTGTCTCGAGGGTGGAAGCGCACCTGAGTGACGTCATCACTGTGCGATTCGGAATACACCCCGAGAAGCCTACCTGGTTTTCTGATGTCCCAGAACACCAGGAAGCTGTCTTCATCGTTCACCTGCTCGGTGCCGGCGCACAGAAGTGTGTCGCTGCAGCTCAGGTCCAAGCTGCAGTAGCTGTGTGATGGGTCGCTTTTAAACATCTGGGCTGCCTCTGTCCCGGGGCGGCGGACGTCCCACCCACGGACCGTCCCATCAGCAGAACCTGAGTAGAGGAAGTCAGGTGAGGTGTGAGAGAAAACAACCCCGCAGAGCGGTCCGCTGTGGCCGCGGTACTCCCCCAGCAGGTGCAGAGTGTCCTTGTTGTGAAGGTGGACGGTGAAGTTGGAGCAGGACACAGCCAGGAGGCCGGTCGGCTGCAGGGCGACGTCCAGCAGGTAGGTGGGCTCCTCAGGGCAAGACCGCCGAGCGACGGACAAACCTCTGAGCTTCTCCTCCAAACCGTCCATTGGCAGCTCAGTGTGACGGGCTTCAACCACACTGAACAGGAAGAACAGATGACAGCTTTAATCAAGTGACTGTATGAAGTGCTGATTGTTCATGGTTATTCACAAACTAAGACATAATTTTTTATATTTTAGGAATCTTTAGAAAACATATGCCGAATTTGGCACGACATCATGCCACTTTGTAAAAGTTATTAGTCATATTCAGTGTGATATTTAAGAATATATTGTATATATATTTATATTGTTAGTTTTTTTCATCTTCCTTATATTTTTTTGTAACTTAATGTTTATTCTGCACCAACTATTTAAAATGACTTCCTTGTCACCTATGTGGCAATAAATCTGATTCTGATATTTATGTTTGCCAGTAAACACGTAAACATTAACTGTACACATTTAAACGCAGTCTGGTCTTAGCTTCAGTGTGTCACGTGTTGTTATTTTGAGCCTACCTGCTAGACATTTCCACGAATGACCGAAAAATAGCCGTCAAACGCGTCTGTCGCCATTTTGGACTAAACGCCGTTTTTCACTTTGACGAGATGAGAAACTATTTCAACATGAAATATAAAAAAAACACGCACATTAAAAACTCCAGACCACATGCAGGAAATACTGTGTGTCACATTGTTCAGAGCCAGGTCGGAAACCTTCTTCAATAAATGGTTCCGATTCATTGTGGGTACGGTCAAATAAATAAAAAAAAACCTTAAGTACTTTCCTAAGCACCTTTCCTTGACCTCGATAGAAAACGTGACGAGGTCAAGGAAAGATGTGAAGGAGAGTTCATAAGGAGTTAGGAGAAGACAGAGAATCTGACTGCTCTTACACTAGGCTACGTCATGATGCGACTGCGGAAGTTATTGACGTGCTCTGTGGTAAAACTACAAAGTTCTGGGTGCTGCATATGGTATTGTACTGGTTGGCATATGGACGGTCTGCTGCCAAAGAAAACAAGTCCATTTGATGCCCAAGAAACACTAAACTCATTAACTCAGTGGTAAAGTAGCCTTTAACTGGTCATATTTTTCACCAGGTTGTCCACGTGACGTCTATATTTCCTGCATGAAACAACACGCCGGGGAGAAGTACCTCAGATGCGCGTTTTGTAGTCCATCTTTTGAACTTTGTAGTTTTACCGCAGAGCACGTCAATAACTTCCGCAGTCGCATCATGACGTAATCTAAGTGTAAGAGCAGTCGGATTCTCTGAACACCGCAGTCATCTCCTAACTCCTTATGAACTCTCCTTCACATCTTGAACTCTCCTTCACAACTTTCCTTGACTTGACGTTTTTCATCGAGGTCAAGGAAAAGTGGTTAGGAAAGGACTTAGGGGGTATTTCTTTGACTATTCGACCGCAACCTAAATCTCGGCAAAGTCGTGGATTATTAGCGGAAAGCAGCCCGAATGATGCCTGGGTGCTCGAATAAACCATGTGCATAACTTGAAGTCTTCATATCATTTGAACAGGTGCGTTGTATCTCTCAGTACAGTTTGTAGCTCTTCCTCATTTGCTTCATTTTATAGCACCAGAGGTTGCCGCTCCAAAGAAAAACATTGGACTGCAGCCAGGGAGCAAAAGTGAAAGTAAAAAGTAAAACTGTTAGACTCCGTTTAGATTTGACAGAGCAGAGCGCCGAGGCAGGGTGAATGTTAATCCAACGTTGTTATTATGTTACTGTCAAAGTCTGTCCTGACTGTCGAGGAAAGAAACGTTCAAATGAAGTGAACAGGTTGATTCATCTGTGGTTACAAAACGACTGGATAAAACACATTAAAACTGCTTTAAACAAGTGTGTGTGTGTTCTCTCAGTCTTGCATGTTACTCCTGAACAAACCTGTTCAACAAACTTTGTGTTCATGTTTAACCTCTCAGACTGACTTCAGAACAGAAGATGAGTGATTGTGAGGAAGAGGAGGACAGAGCAGAGTCTACAGTGTCCAGCTGTCTGTCTCTGAAGAGTGACCGGTCCAAACATGAACCTATGTCCTTCAGTAAAGAACCTGGACCCTCAGACACAAAGTAAGAGAAGCGACAAGAATCATTATATGACTTCTTATCAGTTACTTCAGCTGCTGACGCCATGTTTTCTGTTGATTTTGTGTTTGTATATTAAACATTTCCACTCAAATGTATTTGCTAATTAAAATGTTCATCAATCAAATGAAATCATTCGTCCCATCTTCCTCTTAGTATCTGTGACAGCTGTCAGTCACATAGAAAAGCTCTAATCTGATCTCAGGACAAATACAAACTTTGAAACCAGCTGCAACAGTCGCAGCAGTTTGTGTAGTCAGAGCTTCAGTCAAGGATTCATGTCATATGAATAAAAACATGTTGGTGTTTGCAGTGTTCAGTCCAGCAGACAGAGAGCAGAGTCTACCGTGTCCAGCTGTCTGTCTCTGAAGAGTGACCGGTCCAAACATGAACCGATGTCCTTCAGTAAAGAACCTGGACCCTCAGACACAAAGTAAGAGACTGTTTTTACTGTAAATTGACGTGGTGAAAATGATGCATTAAGGATGAAGACAAAATGTTCATGATGCAAACAACAAACTGTTTCAAACTAAGATGAGTCTGAGTTATGAGTACAACCACAAACTACTGGTGATATATCTGCAGTAAAACACCTGAGAACTTGCCGGATATGAACTTAATTTGACACAAACACAGCATGCTACAGCAATGGAAGCAAACAAAGTGGATCAACAGAGTTAACATTATATTCTGCCTGACCTAATAAGCTCCATGAGCAGACTGGTGGTAAAACATGGTAAATATTGGAGATCATTTGAAATCTAAAGACGGCTTAGAGCCCAGAAGGACCCAGAGCTCCTGTTCAGTATTTCACTGTATTTCATTTTAAAATCATTCCAGTGAATCAAAAGACAGAAAATAAAGTCATGAACTTTGTATTTTAGATCATTTATGCTGTCATCAATAACCTGGAATATACACTGTAACGTCTTCTCTGTAAATCCAAACATATGTCCACCATCATCGTCCCTGTCTTTAATCTTATGACACTATAAAATTTTGTTATAAGAGAGATCCTGACCCACAGTGCATCGTGGGAAGTGACAATTGCCTACAACACCGCCAGGAAAAACTACAAAGACACAAAATATAATCACTGTTGTTAACAGCAGGACCTACTAGACTCTTTATTGCCAGAGATGGACGCTGTTTTCCTGTTTGAAGAGTCAGTAGTAGAATAGAAAATAGAGTTGGTGAGTTGCCAAAAACATTACGACCACATTACTGTTGTGTGGGTTGAAGTGTGGGATTTTTTCTGTTTCCTCAACTTCTATAGAGGAGTTTATTTGTGCTGTGAAACAATCAGAAAATATGACGACACTTCGAATATTTTGAAAGTGTCAAAATATTGCAGTACCAATTTTAACCACTAGATTGTCAGTGTTGCACATTGCTCCTTTAAAGAATCTGCATCAAATGTGTTATTCATTCTGTTGTATTGTCCTCAGAATATGTTGTTGTTTGGTTGTTTCTTCAGATCGGCTGTTCTGACCAGATGCATCGTGCATTGTGCAACATGTAATGAAAAAGCATTTGTGGAAAAGCTTTGCTCACCTATATTCTGTGTGTTTGCATGTTTGAGTTTGCTCTTTAATGAACTACTTGTGTAGAATATGGTGAAGAAAGTTGAAGGATTCACTTATTAATGATTCAGAGCTTGCAGTTGAAGGTTTTGAAACATTACTAAGTGGACCATTGAGCTCAAATTCTCTCCACCATATATTGTTCCTGAAGGCGATCAACAAACATCCATGAGCAGAACTTAAAAAAAGTTATCAGCAGATTAAAAAAGGGCGCAAAACAATCAAATGTAGATTTAGACTACTTGTCTTCTGTAGAAGGTCATGTGACCATCTGGACTTGAACCTGTGACACCACTGTTACATGCTACGTGTCTTAGCTTGTTTGTCCACTTGTAACCTCAGTTCAAACTGAACTTAGTTAAACTGAAGCTGAGCTGCCCAAAGTGTTGTTAGTTTATATTAATTAGTACAGACAGATCACTGAATATTTAATGAGACCGTCAGATATTATTTAATTAAGTTGAAATATGTCATTTTCATGACATTCTGAATGTTGAATTCAAATAGGACATGATCCAGAAACTCAGGTGGTTACAGACAACATTCACAGTGTTCAAACATTTCTGTCTTCTTGAAATTATCATTTTATTGATAATGACATGTCTCCACAGACAGAAGAAGAAGAGGAGTCATGTTTCTGTGGAGGAGCAGCCGTCCTGCTGTGTTTTGTGTCAGGATGTCTTGAAGGACTCGGTCTCTACCAGCTGTGGACACTGGTTCTGCAGACAGTGCATCACCTCATACTGGGACCAGTCTGGTTCATCAGGAGACTCCTGCTGTCCCCAGTGTGGAAAAAGATCCAGAACAAGACCTGGACTGCAGACAACCAGTCAGACCAGCACCGTACAAAGTAAGACTGATGTGGTCCTGTCTGAAAACACAACTTGTTTCAACAACTGTGACAACTGTGACAACTGTGATGACCGCTGTCACTGCTCACTGCTATCAACGATGGAACTTCACTCAAAGCAGAGCTCTACCAAAGAGCCTGGAATTGTCGCAGAAGGACAAAGCAGGAAAATATACAGCACACCTACCATGACACGGCGGCGAGCAGTGACAGCAGTCATTCTGTATAATACCAGTAACCCCCCCCCATGCCAATCACACCTATGACTTCCTCACAGCTGGAATCAGGTTGTGTTCTGGTTGTTTTCTATGTTTAGACATTTTATCTTTGTTTTCATTTTGTCTTCTCTTTCAGGAGATAGTGGTCTGCAGGAGGTTCTAGATGAACATAAGATCAGTCTGAGGAGGAGATGTGAATGTGTAACTGAAGGAACGGATGAAACAGGAACTGGAACCCTCCTCAACAGGATCTACACTGAGCTCTACATCACAGAGGGACAGGGTGAAGAAGTTAATGCCCAACATGAGGTGAGGCAGCTTGAGACAGCTTCCAAGACAAAGACCCTCCATGACACTCCGATCAAATGCCACGACATCTTTAAAGCCTTACCCGACCAACAGAGACACATCAGAGTCGTTCTGACAAACGGTGTCGCTGGCATTGGAAAAACCTTCTCAGTGCTGAAGTTCACTCTGGACTGGGCAGAGGGTTTGGAAAACCAAGATGTCAGTCTGGTGATTCTGCTCTCGTTCCGGGAGCTGAACTTGATCAAAGATGAGCAGTACAGTCTTCTCAACCTGCTACATGTTTTCCATCAAACATTACAGAAGGTCACAGCAGAGAAGCTCTCTGTGTGTAAACCTCTGTTCATCCTTGACGGCCTGGATGAAAGTAGACTATCACTGGATTTCAAGAACAAGAAGGTCATATCTGATGTCACACAGAAGTCACCAATCAACCTGCTGCTGACAAACCTCATCAAGGGGAATCTGCTTCCCTCAGCTCTCATCTGGATAACTTCCAGACCAGCAGCAGCCAATCAGATCCCTCCTTCATGTGTTGACAGGGTAACAGAAGTACGAGGCTTCACTGATGATCAGAAGGAGGAGTACTTCAGGAGGAGAGTCAGTGATGAAGAAACATCCAGCAAAATCATCTCACACATCAAGACCTCCAGGAGCCTCCACATCATGTGTCTGATCCCAGTCTTCTGCTGGATCACTGCTACAGTTCTGGACCACATGTTGACCACAGACCAGAGAGGAGAGCTACCCAAGACCCTGACTGACCTGTACTCACATTTCCTGCTGGTTCAGACAAAGAGGAAGAAGCAGAAGTATGATGAAGCACATGAGATGAGTCCTCAGGAGCTGATGGAGGCAGACAGGGAGATTCTTCTGAAGCTGGGGAAGCTGGCATATGAACAGCTGAAGAAAGGAAACATCATGTTCTACCAAAAAGACCTGGAGAAGTGTGGACTTGATGTCACAGAGGCCTCGGTGTATTCAGGAGTTTGTACAAAGATCTTCAGAAGAGAGAATGTGATCTTCCAGAAAACAGTCTACAGCTTTGTTCATCTGAGCATTCAGGAGTTTCTGGCTGCAGTCTACATGTTCCACTGTTACACCAACAAGAACACAGAGGTGCTGAGATACTTTCTGGGAAAAAAATACATTGATTTAGCCCTGGATGTCTTCCTGTTGAAAGCAATGATGAAATCCCTGAAGAGTAAAAATGGTCACCTGGACCTGTTTGTCCGCTTCCTTCATGGCCTCTCTCTGGAGTCCAACCAGAGACTCTTAGGAGCCCTGCTGGGTCAGACAGACAACTGTCCAGAAATCATCCAGAGAGCCATCAGCAACCTGAAGGAGAAGAAGACAAATATCTCTCCCGACAGAAGCATTAACATCTTCCACTGTCTGATGGAGATGAACGACCGCTCAGTCCATCAGGAGATCCAACAGTTCCTGAAGTCAGACAAAAGATCATGGAAGGAACTCTCTGAGATCCACTGCTCAGCTCTGGCCTTCATGCTGCAGATGTCAGAGGAGGTTCTGGATGAGTTTAACCTGAAGAAGTACAACACATCAGAGGAGGGACGACTGAGACTGATTCCAGCTGTGAGGAACTGCAAAAAGGCTGTGTAAGTCCAGATGTGATTGACATTAGAAAGCAGTGTAAACTGCACAGAAACACATGACTGTTGGTTGGCGCTCAAATGTATTTACCTCAGTCATTTTACAGTTCACAGTTCATTCATGTGAAAATAAAGTTGAACAAATACAAATGCAGCACCCTGTCAATCAAAATGTGATACGTTTACATCAGTCATTTGTCTAAAGCAGCAATATGGTGTTCATGAAGTTGCTCAAGGACACTTTGACATGTGGACAGAGCGAGTTTCACAAGTTTCACACTACAAACCTTATGATCTATGACTGACCAGCGCAGACTGAATAATAGTCTATTTTCATAACATGTCAGATTTTATGTTATATTATCTGCACACAGACTTTCTGGATGTGAACTCTCAGCATCTCACTGTGAAGCTGTGGCCTCAGCTCTGAAGTCCAACTCCTTCCATCTGACAGAGCTGGACATGAGTGACAACAAGCTGCAGGATTCAGGAGTGAAGCTGCTATCTGCTGGACTGAAGAGTCCAAACTGTGGACTGCAGACTCTGAGGTCAGTTCATGTGTTTTGCTCTGTGTGTTGCTACCAAATTTAAGTCCATGACGTTTGAAATTTGTCAGTCTGGATAATTTGACTCCAGATTTAGTCTGTATTCAGACTGGATTAGTATTTGTCAGGAAACTGTAGGATTTGTCCAACAATGTGCTGCTAAATATTTATAATAATAATTATAATTTGTTACATGTGAAACATATACACATACACATACACAATAATGTAGTGAGTACTGAGTGCTCATTTGCAGGCGTTGTTTACACACACAAACACAAAAAACTACTACAACAACATTATTACATCAACACTCATTGGTCAGACCACACCCATCTTGTAGCTCACCCTTCATTTTGATTTGAAGTACAAACCTGTAAATTTTCATGGTTCCATCATGTTGACAAAATCTGTCCACACATGTATAAACACCTGGAAAAGTCCACATAACTCCTCAGTGGTATCCCGCTACAGTACATGTCTCCAGGACTAACACACAGTGTGTGTACAGATGTCTGAAGTATCTTTAAACATGTCTGATCTGTCACCAATGACATGTGAATCTTCAACATGTGTGTGACACTCGAAATAGCTTCTACAACTACTAACTGTTGTGGAATTTTCAGCAGCTGGTTTGCTTGTGGAGGGCAGGCATCAGCCTAACTCAACGTTGCCTTGTAACCAAGGTCGAAGGAACTAACTGCTGACTTCCTAGACAGTCACAGATAGATAGTCGCTGATGTGACATAACAATAATCAGACAACAGTGGCTCCAGTAACAGTAAAACTAACATAGGTAAAAACATTCTCTTTGACTATTTCTGGGCGTATAGTATTTGTGGTGTTATCTGTAGAGGTTTAAAGTCTGTCAACCAGCATGAGTTTTTAGAATGTGACTCAGGCACCTACATGATGATGTACATGAAGGGGTCTCTGTTTCTTCTTGGCCAGGCTTCAATAAACATTACAGTATAAGACTTCAGAGGCTCCTGAACACTTTCTTCCCTCCTGACCTGATTTCATTGATCAGCAATTTCTCCACGACACTCACTGTAACTAAAGTTGTACTGACTGCAGACATCAGGCTGATATTATACTGATCCACACTGAGTATCTGAATGCTAAAGTCTATTTTCTTCTTCTGTGGTTCACTGACTGTGGCAGAGCAATGTTGAGCTACACATTTCAAACCTGAATATAACAAGAATAATCTACACTGGATAATTAACTATGAACCTCTTCAACACTTGATTTGCATCTTGTATTCACATCATGTTTTTAAATCAATGACAAAGTTCAAATCTATCTATATAAATCAAATCTATTTCAACTATCAGACAATAACAAAATACATTTTTATGAAGCTGTGTGATGTTTCTACTGACTGAACTGTTTAATAAACTTACATCATTTATTCTTTATTCAGATTGAGGTTCTGCAGGTTGTCAGAGATCAGCTGTGCTTCTCTGGCCTCAGCTCTGAAGTCCAACCCCTCCCATCTGACAAAGCTGGACCTGAGTAACAACGAGCTGAAGGATTCAGGAGTGAAGCTGCTGTCTGATTTTCTGCAGAGTTCAATCTGCAGACTGAAGACTCTAAGGTTAGTAATCACTTTTATAATGAGTCAGAATTGAATTTTAGATCTCAAAAGAAAAATGAATTTCCAGCAGTCAAAATGTCATTGTAGATATAACATATATATCTGAAATGAATATGCTAATTAGGTGACATATCTGAAGTGATGAGTTGATATGTCAGTAATGTAATTGTAGATATGTGAAACAGGAAGGTCACACTTACACTCGTCACAATCCTTCTTCAACATGTGGAAACTGAACTGTACATCTGTCATCGTTATTGTTACGAGTGAAACATGAATTACTGATTTCTGGAATTCAATTAAAGATATCTGTGAGTCACATTTGACTTGTTCAAATGGAATATCTACATTTGAAAATATATTTACCCCTCCTGGAGCTGCCACCTTACCGTGGTGGAGGGGTTTGCGTGTTTCAATGATCCCAGGAGCGATGTTGTCGGGGGCTTCATGCCCTTGGTAGGGTCACCCATGGCAATCAGGTGCTAGGTGAGGGACCAGACAAAGCGCAGCTCAACCTCCCCCCTCGAGCCTCTTGATTTACCAGTCAATCTACGTTCCTACCCTCACCTATGGTCACGAGCTTTGGGTAGTGACCGAAAGAATGACATCGCAAACAAGCGGCCGAAATGAGTTTCCTTCGTGGAGTGGCTGGGCTCTCCCTTAGAGATAGGGTGAGAAGCTCGACCATCCGCGGGGAGCTCGGAGTAGAAGCGCTGCTTCTCCGCATCGAGAGGAGCCAGTTGAGGTGGCTCGGGCATCTAGTGAGGATGCCTCCTGGACGCCTCCCTGGTGAGGTGTTCCGGGCACGTCCCTCCGGGAGGCGGCCCCAGGGAAGACCCAGGACATGCTGGAGGGACTATGTCTCTCGGCTGGCCTGGGAGCACCTTGGGGTTCCCCTGGAAGAGCTGGACGAAGTGGCCGGGGAGAGGGAAGTCTGGGCTTCCCTGCTGAAGTTGCTGCCCCCGCGACCTGACTCCGGGTAAGCGGGAGAAGACGGACAGACGGAAAATATATTTAGTTCTATGTCCAAACTGTTTGACCAATATCTTTAATGAAGATTGTGACATGTTGAATTCCACGAGTACAAGTCAGCCCGACTGATTCAATGTTCAAAGGGCTCCAAATATGAAGTCCACGTTTAAAAGTAACACAAAACTTAAATAATTCCTTAATAATAAATACTTCATAATTACTGACATGAAGTCATTGATAAAGTAATCAGATTACTTTTTAGAGAAGTGTTCTGGCCATTTATCAAAAGTTTCTTTAAAAGCATAAATAAAAAAAAATAAAAATAAAATAAACAAAAATAAAATAAAATAAAAATAATGAGGCCACTGGTGCACCATATCAGGTGAATTGTACTCCTGTATTCAAGAAGTCCAGTATCCAGGCATGATTCACATTTATGTTGATTTATTTTTCAGATTTAGATACACACACACACACACACACACACACCTATGAGGGGCATTTCATGCCAGCACACTTTACTAAAAACACGTGTACAGTGCCTATGCGATGACATCAAACCTCTAACATGCACGTGTTCTATTCACTTTCAATGGACAGACGGGCGTCACATAGGTGTCACAGACAATGCACATGCGTTGTTGCGCATACGCCTACGTGATGGGTGCGTGATGGGTGAACTACGCTTCAAATACATGACATGAAGACCACGCGTGACTGTTAAGTACAATTCTACATGCGCGTACAAACACACACTGTGTAGTGTAGTGTTATAGGCGTTCACACGCTATAGGTGTTAACACGTATGTCACTATTGTATTAAAGCCAACGCTTCAGATGCCTTAACATGTGCATGTGTGACTCAAATAGCCTAAACTGTCACATCATTCTCTCTTGGTAATACATGGACTGCTTGAATTGTGAAGCGAAGCGGCTGTTAAACTCAAAATTCATCATCATAAAGTAAATAATTATTTGTACATTGAGACGAGCGTGCACACAGGCGTCTGCTGTGTTCGCACGTGGTATGACACTTATCACCTGTCACCCTTCATTATTTGGTTTACTAGTGTGCCTGTACGCACGTGTATCGCACGCGTATTTTTCAGTCTTTATGTTGCTGTAGGTGACGCGGTTAAGGCATTTTAGTATAGTGTGCTGGCATAAAATGAACTCATCAATCACACACACACACGCACACATACACACACACACACACGCACACACACAGGTGTTTAAAGTTTACTGTCTGCTGTCATGAAAAACTCTCTAAATGTTGTAGAATGTTGTTAATAACTAGATAATGATCCTGTTCATTCAAATTAATATATGAAACATGAATATTACATCATTCAGTGTGATGCTCAAACTTTCTCTAACTGTGGACATCCGGCATCCTGCAGATCATCATGGAAGTTACCTTTGATTATTAATCATCCATCTTTTGTCATAACGTGTTGATATGCTGATATATGAGTGAACAGCAGGGTGAGTGTTAGTAACCATTCTCAATGTGACAAACACCTTGTGTCACGTTTGTGACAGGTGGACGATATTCCTTTATTATTTGAATTCTGACCATGATAATGAAGTCCGGGTTGTCCACGTTTATATATCCTGCATCAAAACAACACAGTAAGAACACACAGGGAGAAGGATCTAAGATGGAGCTTTTTGTAGTCCATCTTCTAAACTTTGTAGTTTTACCACAGATGACTAGTGGTATAACTAGTAACTGTAACTAATGACTAAGTTTCAGTAAGTTGCACATCACTGGAAGTCAGACACATTTTTTCCTTCTGTGCTGAGATTAATATGATGTGAAAGTTGTGCTGACTGCAGACATCAGGCTGATATTATTCTGATCCACACTGAGTATCTGAATGCTGAAGTCTATTTTCTTCTTCTTCTGTGGTTTAGTCCACTGACTGTGGCAGAGCAATGTTGAGCTACACATTTCAAACCTAAATATAACAAGAATAATCTACACAGGATAATTCACTATGAACCTCTTCAACACTTGATTTGCATCTTATATTCACATCATGTTTTTAAATCAATGACAATAAATAAATAAACTATTTCAACTATCAGACAATAACAAATATGTTTTTATGAAGCTGTGTGATGTTTCTACTGACTGAACTGTTTAATAAACTTACATCATTTATTCTTTATTCAGATTGAGGTTCTGCAGGTTGTCAGAGATCAGCTGTGCTTCTCTGGCCTCAGCTCTGAAGTCCAACCCCTCCCATCTGACAGAGCTGAACCTGGGTGGAAACAAGCTGAAGGATTCAGGAGTGAAGCTGCTGTCTGATTTTCTGCAGAGTCCAAACTGCAGACTGAAGACTCTGGGGCCAGTAATCAGTTTTATAATTCTCCAAATGCTCCAAATATAAAGTCCATGTTTAAAAGTAACACAAAAGTTACTTTCCATCGTAAATAATTCCTTAATAATAAATACTTCATAATTACTGACATAAAGTCATTGATAAAGTAATCCAATTACCTTTTAGAGAAGTGTTCTGGCCATTTATCAAAAGTTTCTTTAAAAGCAAAAATAAAATAAAAATAATGATCAAACTTTCAAAGGCCACTGATGCACCATGTCAGGTGAATTGTACTCCTGTATTCAAGAAGTCGTGTCCAGGCATGATTCACATTTATGTTGATTTATTTTCCCGATTCAGAGCAAACATACAGGTTCTGGTTGGATAGTCTTTTTGGTTCAGGAAGGTTCTAAACTGAGTGAAAATAGCAAGAATCTACACAGCAGCCATGATAAGAGCTCTCTAACTGTTAAGGAAAGAAGCTCCAATGCTTCCTTTCTTATCTACTTTAGCATAGGATACACTGAACCATCCTTTACCAAAGGAAAGGAGGCAATGCCGTCCAACAATTCCATGCAGCAGCAATAAAAATAACACACTGTTCTGTCATTCACAACCAGACATTAAAATAAAAAACATCAATTGATTTAAAAAGTGTGACACAGTATTTGCTAGTACTTGAGTTTTTCTAATATTAATTTTACATCCCGAAATTGAACCAAATTCCTCTAGCAGCTTCATCAATTTTGGGAGTGTCTGTGTGGGTTGTGTTATACTTATCAATAAATCATCAGCAAATAGGGCCAGTTTTTGCTCCCCGGATGTCATTGTTATCCTCTTTATATCCAACCTCTGCCGAATCCACTGACTCATGGGTTCTATAAAGAGGGCGAAGAGGAGACCATCCTTGTCTCATTCCTCTTACCAAAATAAATGAATTGGTTAAATCTCTGTTAATCTTAATTCTCGCTGTTGGTTTATGGTATAGTGCTGCAAGTGTTTCAATCATAGTTGTATGAACTATTGATGAATTGATTGAACTTTGATAGTACTTTGTATAAAAAAAATGACCATCTCACTGAGTCGAACGCTTTTCTGCATCTAAACTTAATATCAGTAACTCCAGTTTTTGTTGTGTAATTGAGTGTGCCTGTAAGGCGCATTATATACTATTCCCCATATTTATTAGTGTGGATGGCCAGAGGGCAGATATATTATTTTTCTTACATCTGGGTTCTTCGGCACCTAACTAGTCCTACAAAGATTGTCCTGCAAAAATAATAAATAATTCTATCACCAGATGCAGGTCATTCAGGACATTCAGGACTACAGATTTCAATCAAACTACAAATTGTACACAAGATCTTAAACTATTAACCTTGTATTCAACTTTTAAAATCTTTTACCATTTTTAAACTATCACAGCTTACCTCTTCTCTCCCTCTGCACAGCCCTAACTATCAGTCTCCATTTAGCCGAATGTTGAAATCTCCGCCACATATTAAAGTCCCTTGGATCAAGATTTCCACTCATCTCCGCCTCCTCCTCGTAAACATGTTTAAGTCCTGATCTGTTCAATTTAGCATGTTCAGAGCCATTAGGGTGTCTCCTGCAAAAACGCTGTGTGATGTTTCTACTGACTGAACTGTTTCATAAACTTACATCATTTATTCTTTATTCAGATTGGACAACTGCAGGTTGTCAGAGATCAGCTGTGCTTCTCTGGCCTCAGCTCTGAAGTCCAACCCCTCCCATCTGACAGAGCTGAACCTGGGTGGAAACGAGCTGAAGGATTCAGGAGTGAAGCTGCTGACTGATCTTGTGGCCAGTCCACACTGCAGTCTGAAGACTCTGAGGTTAGTAGAGGGTTGCAGTCAGTCCATGCTGGTTTCATGTATCAAAGCACAGATCCAGTATTTCTTGTAAACCTCCAACCAGCTGCTTTCCTCAGTGAAGCTGTGAGAAGAGAACGGTGACAGGCTTCAGGACTGGACAGAAAGACAGAGAGAGAGAACAGTCAGCCAATCAGATGAGCCAGAAGCTCGTCATGATCATGTGTTTGAGTCAATGTGAAGACGGGTGTTGTTGTTGCGTTCATGTCTACAGGAAATAAAGCTGATTACAGCTGACAGCATTACAAGATGTACAGAGACAGTGATCGTCATTCATCAGATCTCAAAGTGTGACTGAAGCCTGCAAAGAACCATCATTACATTTAGTAAGCATGTGGTCTTTCTACAGACCAGAACCTCTGCTGAAGTCCAGTAACCACAACTGATGGTTTGCTCTTCAGTCTTTGTATGAACATGTAGGACCTCTAACATCATATTTAATATTACATATTTGTCAGGTAATATTTTAAAAGCAGATGAGATCTTCAAATGCGACTGAGACTCTGCTTTTTAACACCTTTGAACTTTAACAGCAGTACATCCATCATTAAAGTAAGCAGTGAATGTCTCCGTTGGTACGCTGCACAGCTGCTCCAGTACTGGTCTGAACAGGGCTGAAGTCCCTGCTGCTCTTTATACTGGATGTGCTGCATCACTGACTGACAGCTGATGGAGGGAGTCTCTGTAAACACTGATTTATGACTTCTGTTCTGTCTTCTTCTCTCATCAGATGTTGGTTGTGATCTCTGTCAGAGTGTGAATGATGAGAAAAGGTGTTTTGTGTTGAGAGAGGATCAGCTGAGTGAACCTGATGATCCAGAGAGGTCGAAGCAGCAGCAGCAGCTCTGACTGGGACATGTTACTGGGAGGTGGAGTGGAGAGGAGAGCTTCATCCAGCCGTGACAGACAGTGGAGCTCATCTCAGAGCAGTTCAGACTGCACTTATTGTGATGCCTCTGTCAGACACAATGTCAAGTCCACCATCATCCCAGAGTTTTCCTGAGTTCCTGAGTCCTGTTTCCTGAGTTTTCCTTTGGAGGTCCTGGTGGAGTTTTCTGTCTTGGATTCATTTGTTCTTCTTAACCCAAAGTGACTCAAAGTGATTACAGTGTCATAAACTGGACTCATTTGCAATCATTGTATTGAATTGTTCTATTTCTAGTCTTTGATTTTCTGTTTTATACTATTTTATATTATTATATATATATATTATTTTAAATTATTATTGGTCTTCTCTCTCTTAGAGCTGCTGTAAAAGCTCAACTTCCTCTGTGTGGATCAATAAAGTCAATCTGATCTTAAATTGCACAGGTTCAGTGACTGAACCACTGCTTTATGTGGGCAATATGTGCCTGTTGAGACAGAACGTGATGAATTTTGTCTCTAATAGTAGAAGCTCATTATTACTGAGACCTAAAGGAATACATGGCTCAATGGAGCTGTAATAGTAATAGGCTGTTCTGTCATTACGGAGAGCCTTCCTGTATGTTTTAAGATTATCTTGCCAGACTAAATGAGATTCTTCCAGTTTAGTAGCACACCATTTGTGTTCAGATTTTCTCATCTTTTGCTTTAATTCACGAGTCTGCTGGTTATACCATGGCGCTAACCTCCTCCTTTAATTACTGCATCTTTTTAAGAGGTGCAATAGAGTCAAGTGTTGTTTGAGACATGACATTGAATTAATTACTGGTGGAATCACTTCCTTAAATTTGGCTCCAGCACTATCAGACCGCTATCAATCGTTGGTGTAGTCAGGATTCATACTTCTGATGCATTGTTTGAGCTGATCATTCTGGAGCAGTGTAAAAATTCCGTTCTCACATTGCTATGTATAGAAATGAATGTAAAGCGAAGCCAGAGGCAGATGAATGTGTTTAGGCACCATGTTGACCGTGAGTGCAGGGCTCAGGATAATGCTGGCTACAGAGCGATTGACAAGTCTGAAGAGAGAGTCAGTTGTATCATAATGTGTCAAAGTCCATGACATCCAGCTGCATATCTGTTGCATACCATTACAGCTACATCTGTGGCATTGGTTGTACCTGAGAGGGGAGAAGGCTAGAGAAAGTTTAGCCACCTCACAGACAAAAATAAAGCACTTATGACCATTCAAGCTTTGCGGCCACTCATCTGTTCTCCATTTCAGGCCAAGTTTCATGATCCATTCACAGTGTTGGGACAGGTTTCAAGCATAGAAGAGCAATGCGAGTATGTCATGTGCACCTGTTCAAATCCGATACTTGCAGGTTGATCCTGTGTTAGAGGCAGATATTGTGGGAAGGCATTTCTCTACCAATCGTGCGAGGATGATAGGGTTGTCTCGCCTGATGCCAGCAGGTTGCGGGGTCAGCTGAAAAACTTGGAGACACTGTAAATATGGAGTCTTTGTTTGGGGAGTTGTCTGTGCTTAACAACTACCTGTGTTTGTTCAATGACGTTCCAACCCGTACACATTTAATAGAGCATGACATTGGTGTGGGTGATGACCCCAACATTTTACAGTGTCAGAAGTTACATTACATTGACCTGATGACTTCCTTCCTCACTCTCTGACATGCTTTCTGTGAAGCAACTGAAAGGGCATAAATATGTCGCCATTGTGGGGCCACCCAAGGAGACGCACCATTGGGTTAGGGTTAATGTTAAGTACACAACTCAATAAAAACATACTGTAAACATTTCAAGGCTAAATTGTATCTTTAATGGAAAACTCAAACTGACCACTTCAATCTAACATCATGAAAATGTAATTCAAGTCCCTCGACAACCTTAGCTATCCCTGTCTCCTATTCAAATCTTGTAATTTCCTGTCTTTTAAATATCAGATCCCTTAATTACAAAAATCTTGATGCCATGACTCAGAAGAAGAAGAAGAGATAAAAAGGGAAGAGATTAATCCCATAAGGGGAAATTCGTTTTTGAATGGCCTTGTGAAAGAAAAATAATAATATATATATATATATATATATATATATATATATATATATATATTAATGGGAATTCTTATTTGAGGTGATTTTAACATACATGTCTGCTGTCCATCTCAGCCCTTTGCTCTGGATTTTATGTCGTCGATACCTGGAGCTTTTGCTACCTCCTCCAGTTCACCTTCTACTTTATTTTCTTTACCTACTTCACCTACAACCTCACCTGATTCTCTCCCCTCACCTATTTCATCCATTTCCTATCCTATCCTAACCAATTCACCTGCTACTTTACCTAAAGTATCACCTGTCACCTCACCCTTACCTGTCACCTCACCCGTTTCACCTCCCACCTCCTCCCTCTCACCACTGACCTCAGTGCTCCCTCCAGCCTGGCTCTGCATCTCCTCAACTGGTTGTTTCTCTGCAGCTCCTGTGTCTTTTGATGAATGGAGGGACGTTTGATAAGGTGATTTTTGTGTCCGGCTGCGTCAGCGGCAGCACCGGCTCAAACATCCCATTCACCGTAATGCCCGTCTCCACCAGCCTGTTCACCTGTTCCATCTTTTCCAGGAACAGGACCACCTGTTCAATAAAACAGTAAAAAACTTCTTGAGAATAAAATTCCCACCCCTCCGCTCCAACTGGACTTATGGCTTAAAATCAACTCCCAATTAAAAGCCTGCCTTCATTCACATTCATTATCTGCAGTGCTGTGGGTCTCCTGTACAAACATATCAATGTTCTTTATCTCCATGAGCTTGAACAGAGCAGCTCTTTTAAAATCAGCTCTGGCTCCATTCACATTTAAAATGCTCAGATTAAACTCAAGCATGGATAAAAGGGAGAACACAATACATCAGTCAGGATGAAAGAGCAGATTTTAAAACTCATCATCTTGACTGCTTGTTTGGCCTTTAACTTTGGCGATCTGTTTTTTTAAACGATAAATCTCTTGATCAGACAGTATATTGTCCGCCGTCCCAGACTTTCTAGTGAGAAGTTTGGCTGACCTCATGAACAGTTTCAAGTCGTGGAAATGCTGCTCCATTACAATGACCATGTGCTCTTTGGTCCACGCTAAAAACCTTTTGATTTCCACAGGAGTGTGATTTTGCTGATTAGGACTTGCATCTTAAGAAAACCTCAGAATATTGCTTGAAATCAATAAAAAAAAGGATTTTAAAAACAAAAATATCAGGCCTCAATGTAAAATCTTGCATCTGTACTTAGTACTTGGTTGGGAACCCTTTTGCACGAATGACTGCCTTAATCCGGCGTGGCATGCTACCTGCTTGTGGCATATCTTAGGTCTTATGGAAGACCAACATGCTTCAATCGCAGCCATGAGCTCTTCTTTATTGTTTGGTCTCTTCCTGTTCAGCTTTCTCTTGGCAATGCCTCACAGATTTTCTATGGGGTTCAGGTCAGGTGAGTCTGCGGGCCAGTCAAGCACTGTAATCCCATGGGTGTTGAACCAGGATTTTGTACTTTTGGCTCTGGCCGTACGCTTCTGATTGGTTCTAACAACATCATCACCGGTGTGATACAGCGCACCTGCTTAACAAGAGCAATTTACCGTATGTTTACATTTTCTTTGCTGGAATCTTTGGTTATAACAGCGAACTTTTAATGTAAAGCGGCTGTGGTTATAACTTCTTCTATTTGGCGGTATTTTGGTCAGAACTGTGTCGCGCCGGTGATGACGTTGTTGGAACCAATCAGAAGCAGAGTATGCGTGCACTTCATATGCTTGCTTAGCTGTCCGTCAAACATAAATAAGCCAATGGGAATGCACCCATGGAAATCCCACCCACCAGACACGTTTGTGTCAAAACCACAATCAAAAAGTCAGGGAGCGCAAACGAGAAGGCTGGAATCATAGCCAAAGAAGGGCATCAAACAAAACTGAGAAAGAGGCAAAGACAAATATATATTTTATAAATATATATTTTTTATTTTATTTTATTTTTTTAATTTGGTATTTTGATTTGCAATTTTTTGCTTGCTGTTTTATAAGTATTCTTTCAACTTTTTGACACAAAATTGATTCCATACCTCCACACTGCACGGCACTGCGGGCACCAGTTTGACAGCGTGGCGACGAGTTAAACGCTCGATGTCAGCTGCTGCAGCGCCAGATACCAGCATGGTGCTGAGTCAGCACACACAGCCACACTCTCTCACCCACACACACACACACACACACACACCAAATTACACTATATTAACAAACAACACAGGGTCTTCTTAGTTCTTGGTTGAGGATTCTCTTCGCAGTCTGTACTGCTCTCTCCGTGTGACCATTTCCCTGAGGATGGTGAGGACTAGATGTGATGTGCTTGAAGTCTAGCTGTCTTGCCAGCTCCTGAAATTCTGCGCTGGAAATTGAGGACCATTGAGGACCATGAGTAATAATCTGAATTATTACTAGTTAGTGTTTCTATTGTCTTCACAGAGGTCAAGAGCTATTCTTTTCCATGGACGGTCAGGCAGAGGTGTAGAGATGAGTAACCAGGGCAACAACACATTCCCTTCTGCTCACGTTACAAAGTACTTGTTACTGTGGCAACATTAGTTCCACTATATAACTATATATGACAGTGGCCTCCACTTCAATGTCTGTGTCATCTCTCTCTTGGATTTCTGTGTTTGTCCAGTTGACAAATGTGTCTGCTGCTTTTTTTACAGATTCAAAATCTATTCCCAAGCTTTTCAGCGTATCCTGTGTCGATGCCACCATTCTGTGAGCAGAGAGGATGTCCAATCCTGCCATCTGAAGGTATTTAGATTTTTATTTTATTTAGGTATTTAGTATTTAGACAATGGAGAGGTTCAAATATGTGGAGGAAGATTTGAGCCATCAAGATCATCTCATACTTGAGCAATGACTCTGCATATCCTCTGGCCATGACATGGATACATTTTTACATTTTGGTGTGGTGTTGGTGTGTATTCAGGTCAATGTCCCCACCAGGATAGATAAACGAAAGCACATACACACACGTAGGTGCTCGATTGCTCTACCTCAACTAAACGGATGTTTGTCACAGAAAATTGAATTTGAATTGTGAGAACTGAATGTTCACTTCCAAACTAATAAATTCAATTTCAAATTACAATTCAGATTCAGTTTTTCAATGCAGTGATTCAAACTGAACAATTCAAATCCAAATTATGTGATTCAAATTCAGTTTTTTAATGCAATTATTAAAATTAAGCAATTCAAATATAAATGATTCAAATTCAGTTTTTTAATGCAATTATTAAAATTAAGCAATTCAAATATAAATGATTCAAATTCAGTTTCGGTTGGCACATATTTCAGCCCATACTAGTTGCTTAAAAAAAAATGTTGTTAGAGGGGTGTGAAAAGTTAAAGTTAGCTAAATTGGTGAACACTGGTGAAGCTGCCACTGGCTAATCCCAGAAGAACATTTATTTTGTAGTGCTTTTTACTCACTTTCTTCTCCCACAATGTGATTCCTTCACGCAACTTCAAACCCCACTGGGAGCGTTTCACAAGCAGAGCATTTAGCCTGCCAGACTTTGTTTACTTGCTCAGATTTAGTCATCTTCTAAACATGCTTCTACATGTGTAAATATGCTATGTAGTTAATTTATTTCATTTAGTCTGTTTTTATGACTGGCAGTTTGCACGGGGTGTGTTCATATTTCACACACACGCAATCATTTTATTTTTATTTTATTATTTACAGGATGCTACAGTTGCTGGATTTGGAGGAAGCTCCTGGAGGTCAGATGTAAATCTGTGCTTGTCACTGGGTTACCAGGCCACCATAATCACCATAATCCTCTTGCTGCTGGGGACCAGAGGCGTGAATAAGTGAAAATACAAGAGACAGCTGGACAGCAAACACTGTTCCCTGCTCTCCACTCAGGGCCACTGTAGGTCTTGTCCTTAGACGTGTGGTGTGGTGGATACATACATACATACAGTACATACTCCACTTGTCTGTATCAAGGAGGTTCTGTAAGAGATCCATGATCTCCTCCACCCCAAGACTCAGTGGTTGCCATCCCCCTCCCCACACTCAGCCCGCATAGCAATCATTGTGGGTCAGAAGCAAAGATAGTACAAAGAATGGGCAGTGCATGAGTGACGTCACTCATAGGGTTTGTAGCTGAAAATATGCAGTGAAGATGTGGATTATCAGCGGATCTAAGGCGAGCCAAATGATGCCTGCCTCTAATAAGCCTGTAACGTTGCCTACCTGTCAGAAGTGGCCATACTGTTAATTATGTGCAACTTCAAGCCTTTCCACCAAATCCCACCGGGCATGGATGTGTTGCGTTCTGATCTGTTCTGTGTGCGCCATGATTGCTGGAGCTATACACTGTGTTCTAGTCAATGTTTCAAAACCCAACAGTCACATGGAGGATGGACCAAAACAGCGTTGCGGCCATGACGTGTTACAGACCTGCTTCTACCCTGCTGCGTGAGGATATACAGTTTTTAGCACTTTGGCTTCATTTCAAAGTCACAGAGGTTGCCGCTTGGTCAGAAGCCACTGGAAGGTCTGACTTTACTACTGAATTAACAGCACCCCTGTTGGGCCACCGGAAGCCGCAGATAGGTTAACCCAGACAAGAGCTCGAAAACAGGTCTGTGATCTAGTCCTACAAAAAGACAAGACGTGTAAGAAGCTGTCAGTCAAGATAACAAACACTTGATGTGAAGTACAGTCATATGAAGCAGCTACAAGGTGACACAGAGCGGGAACCTGGAACACATCAATCTGCTGCTGAACTGCCTTCATGGAACAGCGACATACAACGTTAGCCTGCACTGTTAACTTTGCTAACATGTTACAAAACTTTCCCAGAGAAAAGAACACTTGTTTCATGACATTATTAAACTGTTAGGAAACATTCTAACAATATTACAACTTTTGTGAAACAGTTGCTATTGATACTGCGTTAACGGAGTAGAGACAGAAGAAATGGTGAAAAGATGCTGAATGTTTGTCAGTGTTGAAAAAGAAAACAACCAACATGACAGAAGTCAACAGATCAAGAGATTTTAACTGAATTCCTTTCTACAGTGTAAAGCATCTGAATAATGACGGAGGCGTTCACGGACTAATTTTCACATTTCCGACAGCACTTGAAAGCAGCATCAGCGCAGCGCTGCAGTCAGCCCTGCGACTCAGAGAGACAGTCAGAGAGACAGACAGACAGGCAGACAGGCAGACATCACGAACAGCGCCCCGTTTCACGCATACGTCCGTGTCTTTCATTGTGACTAATTAGCGGTAAATTGACGGATCATCGCCGGTATGAACACGGAGGAGACAAACGTGGATCTGAAGGACGCTGAGACCAAAGATGCGGAGCCGAAGGAGGCGGCGGATCCCGCTCAGGTCGCCACGGATGCTGACGCGACGGAGGCCGATGTGAGCGAAGCGGACCTGGACCAGGAGGAGCAGGAGAAGCAGCCGATGACCGGAGGAAAAGATCAGGGAGAGGATGCTCCGTCCGCCGGTGCAGAGGCGGCGGGGGCGGAGAAGAACGGGTCCGTGAAGCTGAAGATACCGGAGGAGGCGGAGGAGGTGAAATTCACCGGGCTGAACAAAGAGGAGCTGCTGAGGGTGGCCGGGACCCCGGGGTGAGGAGCACCGCACAGGCCCGTACACACACACTGGTTATACACAAACACACACTGTGTTTATGCGTGTTATGTGAGTGCAGACTGATCTGTCAGGGTGTGGCACACAAATATGCATATAATATGTACATATGAACACGTATGAATGGATCACATGCATGAAGAGCCCTACTCATTGTGATGTTGTATCTGTAAAAAAAAAAAAAGAAAAAAGAAAAAAAAAAAAAAGCCAAATAGCAAGTGCGTGTCACACCCTTACTGCTATGCATTGTAGGTAGCACGATGAATTAGTATCAGTGTCTACATTCCAGTGAACATGGCTGGACCCAGACCGAACACGGTCTCTGAAACCAGTGACCAGACTGTCTTGCCAGGTTTGGCTCCGGGCATCCCGGGGCTTCAGTTAGCTACACGGTTGCCTATTTAGCAGTCTTTCCTGAGATGGCAAAGCGGTGCAAAATATGTGATAAATTTCCAGAAACTTTCCATGGGACGTTAAGGTGGGGAGTTTTGGAAATATTCCACATCGGAAAATGGGAATTTATGGGAATTAACAGTAAACTTGGGGTAATTTAAATGGATTGAATCATATCCAAACATAAATCTAAACATTTTGTTTTGTCATAAGCAGACATGCAAACTAAAGAATTGAAAAACATTTCAACAGATTTAGTAGAACATAGAACGTTAAGTAGAACGTCATCAAGTTACTGAACAATATTATGTAGTCCACAAGCTCAAATGTATGTCTTCAATAGTCTCTGTGTGCTCTGGGCTTTTAAGTGTGGTCCAGATTCAGAAATCACCTGTGCACGTAGGGGGCGTGGCCTCAATAGCCCTGCAGTAAGCAGTGTGCTATGTGCATGTGATAGCAGATATTCAAGTGTACTTCCATAAAATCTGATTGTACAGTCAAGGTTATGCTAAAATATATATTCCCCAAATATATTTAAGTTCCCTGTTAGGGGCAAATCTTCAATTTTGTTATTCCTGTTTATTCCCATAATTTCCCGTTAAATCACATGGAAAGTTTCCATGTGAATTTTTCATCCCTAATGTTTCCATCATAAAGTCTGTTAATCATCTCTGTAGTGCACAGCCTCTGTTGGTCTTAGAGGGTGTGCTTGAAAACAGTTTGGCTCCTGGGCCTGGTTCTGTTGCTAACAGCAGATTCAGTTAGCAGCAGTTAATTAGCAGTTAGCTATTTTAGCAAGTGTTTAGGGTAAAGCTATCTGTCCATCAAGAAACTGTGCACAGAGAGTTGAAGCTGAGCAGTTGGAAGACATCAGAGGGAAAAGCAGCAAATATAAAATAATAATGAATGAAATGAATAAAATCTGATCCAGTTTGACCAAAATCACTGAATAAAGTTATGAAGCTAATCAGTGTACCCTGGACATAGTTGCATGTAGCATGTCCATTCATGTTCCCTCAGCTGGGTGCGGACCCGCTGGGCGTTGCTGGTGGTGTTCTGGCTCGGCTGGTTGGGGATGTTGGTCGGAGCCGTCCTCATCATCCTGCAGGCTCCTCGCTGCAGAGATCTACCCGCCACCAACTGGTGGAACAAAGGCCCGCTTTACCAGATCGGAAACATCCAGGCCTTCACCGACACCCGCAACCTGAAAGGTGAGAACACTAGGCAGGAAAAATTTTGTCAGGAAAAATGACTGAAACACACCCTTCATCTAATTTATGTGTATATTTGTGTGTGTGTGTGTGTGTGTGTGTATTTGTGTGTGTGTGTCATAATATTGCTGACTGCATGTCTGCTGACATTAAGCAGAAGTGAAATATTTTAAACTTGAATGCAGTTTGTTCACTCATGTGACGAAATTCCATCCGAGTGTGATTACACACTTTCATGCTCTTCCTCACTGCGTGTGTTTTTCTGTTTGGTTTCTTTTGTCATTCTTAAAAAAAACGTATAAACTTTTCTGTCCTTCCAATTTTTATGGTTTATATACACAAAATATATATATAACACATATTGTACTTTAAAGGTGCAGTGTGTAAGATTTGGTGTCTTTATTTTCAGAATAAGGCAGACATGGAATATAATATTCATAACTTTGTTTTCATGCATGTATAATTACCTGAAAATATGGATATTTTTGTTTTTGTTACTTAAAAATTATCCTTTTATATCTACAGTGGGAGCAGGTCCTTTTTCACAGAGGCAGCCATGTTTCTACAGTAGCCCAGAAGAGACAAACTAAATACTGACTCTAAACAGGCCCCTTAAAGTGTTGTTTCTCCTTTACACTAAGAAGGTGAGGGTGATGTGAGGAGATTGCAATACAGCAATTAGACCACTAGATGCAACTAAATTCTACACACTGAACCTTTAACTCATCGTTCAGGGTGATAATTTAACCTTGGTGAAGTTATCCGGAGAGTCACAGAGGAGCCTGCAAGAAGATTCTGCAGGAGGTGAATTTGAGTCAAAAGTCGCACTTGTTCTCAGTCATACCTGAGTAAAAAGTGGTTCAGTGTGATATCACATCCTGTGTATATCATTATCTCTGATCCAGAAATCCTCAAATCCTCACTCAGTAGATTACTTAAACTGAAGAAAAGAGAATTGTCTGTACATCCTTGAGGACACTAACAGCAAGTGTTAATGGCTAATTTGGCTAATGGACACTGTTAGAACAGCAGTACTTGTGCGTAGCTGACATTACAGCAGCTCATTTAAGGAGCTTTTATGCAGTCTTGTTCTCCTGATGACTGTCGACATACTGTTTCCTAAAAAAGCCTATATGTTGGTATCTATCAGAATAGCAAAAGTTTGAATTCATGCGGAGGATGAGTACCAGCTGACGTGCCCCCCTCCCTCCTCTCCCCTCAGGTGTGGAGCAGAAGGTTGTCAGCTTGTCTCAGCTGAAGATTAGAGGTTTGGTGGTCGGACCGATCCATGTCGCTCCAGCGGATGAAGCCATGAGTCTGAGATTTGAGGAGGTTTCCCCCGAAGTCGGAAACCTGGAGCAGTTCAAAGGTCTTGTACAGGCCGCTCATAAGAAGGGTGAGTCAAAACATCTCATTAAGGTGTTGATTCTCTGTGTGTTGATGCTATTTTTCATGATTTACGGCATCATTAATGGATTATTCATATGAACATATCACATTAAATCTAAAGTCTGATTATGTTAAAGTCTCCATGAAACAGGAAGTAGATTTCTGTTTGCGGTCAGATAGGGAGGGACTTCAACATGGATATTGATTGGTGTTTACAGTAGCCAATGTCAAGTGTGCATTAAACCCCTACCGCTATACATTGCAGCTAGCACTATGATCTGTTTCTGCAGGCATCTCTGTGGTTCTGGATCTGACTCCAAACTACCAGGGATCATCTGGACCCTGGTTCTCCAACATCAGTGTGACCAGCGTAGCTGAGAGGCTCAAGGTGAACACTAACATACAGTCTCACAGGGGGGATGCAGATTTGCATAAATTTGGCAGTTTGTTCTCAAAATAAATATTCATTAACTTCACGTCTCCATGGAGATACACCATGACTAAGACCTGGAAAACAGTCAGTCAGTGCAGTAAACTGTTATGTAATGGAACCCAGTGTACTACTTCAGCAAGCAGTCTGAGCCTTAGTAACAACCTAGCAATGGAGATGATGTCTTGTTCCAGCCGACTGATGTTAAAGTGTTTTTATCTAATGAAATATCGTGCTTCAGTATTCAGTATATGAATATACTTAAGCTATATAGTTGAAATTGTGACTACTTAGGACGAGAAATGTCCATTATCCCACACTCATCCCACTTTTGACTGTTATATGCACCATCTAGGTACTCACAACATACCGATTTTAGACAGATCTGACTGTTTGAAAGCACTTAGGGACGCAAAATAGTAAATCTAAGTGTAATTTTCCATGTATTGATGTGAGTAGACAATAGGGGGCGCTGTTGTTAAGTCTAACTGCTGTCTTCTCCTCAGTCTGCTCTGGTGTTCTGGCTGAACGAAGGGGTGGATGGTGTGCAGTTGTCAGGGGTGGAGCGAGTGGCCAGCGTGGTGCCGTCTCTGTGGGCCGACATCCGAGCCATCGTTCAGAACGGGACGGGCGACCATCCCAACAAAAGGTCAGGAACCAAAGTGGGACCAGGTCCACAGCTCATCCAGGTCAGGCAACAAACAAAACGAGGCAGCTCCATCTGTCGCCGAAGATGTGAAAGCACTTTACCGCATCAAGAGACAAAGATAAACCAGTGTACTCCTGGACAACATCTACAAGTCCAATTTTTTACACAGGGCCGGAGCCCAAAGTTACAGACGTACGGATGACAAAGACACCATTCACCTGATTACAAATCAGTGTAGCATCAACAGGATTTAACATCTGTTAGTTCATGAGAGAAAAGTTACATGATGTTAATTTAATTAAACAGATGGTTTTAATTGTGCTCTCTTACAATCAAATCTTAAAACTGTTTCAGTCCATTTGGAAAGCAGTACTTGTATTGGCAGCACCGGCAGCTTTCTTCAAAGCAGAAGTTGCAATTGTCTTGTTACTGTATGAAGGAGGGCAGTGAGGGCTGACAGCGGCAAATAGAAATGAGTCATGTTCTGCCTGTGATTTGAAGTTTTACGTCCAGTCCCAACAGCTGTTTTTAAACCATTTCAACCACTTTCAGTTTTCAAGTGTGAAAATATTTTTGGTTGGTGGGGTCTAGATAATGAACACTGGGAAACACTGCAGTTGTAGTCTTGAAATGAAATCCTGAGCCCACTGTCTGAGACACAGTAAAAATGTGGTGGTGCTAGTACTGCCAGCAGGAGCGGCAACAGTGGTTAGTTTTAGTTTAGTAGCAGTAGTAATACTGTTGACGTATGTGCAAAGGTCAAACCTTCAGTTTTAACAGTTCTTGTGGGATCACACATGTGTATTAATCTTCTTCCTCTCCGTCTGTGCAGGAGGAGCAAGCTAATTAACTGCTGTCTTCTTCTCAATTGATTGAAAGTTTAGTTTTTTGTTGAAAAGATCGGCTGTGATCTTCTGAAACGGCACACACGTCATCATGTCTGCAAAGTATTCTGAAAACACCCCCAAAACTAAAAAAAAAAACTAAAAATCTGACTCTATGTTTTCCAGAGTCCTGATCGGCGTCACAGAACGCTCCTCGGCTGAAGATGTGTCCGCCCTCCTCTCTTCCACTGGAGTTGACTTGCTGATCTCCAGGGTCCTCCCCCGCAACATGGACGCTACGGACCACGCTGAGACCGTCCAGCTCTTGTACTCTTCCCACAGCCAGACCAAGCTGGCCTGGAGCCTGGGGGGGCTGGGCGATGGTCACCTGGCGTCACTGGTGGGCCCGGCTCTGGTCAAACTGTACCAGCTGCTGCTGCTCACGCTGCCTGGGACACCTGTTGTCAACTATGGAGACGAGATCGGCCTGATAGACAAAGTGAGCACACAGTAATAAAGTAAAAAAGAAATATATATAGCATAAACATTAACTTATATATTAACAAGTATGAAGTAGCAGAAATTGGAAATACTCAAATAAAGTAGAAATATGGAAAGCACAATAAACATTCTCTGCAAGACAGACCCCTAATTATACAGGTGTAGTCTCTGTGACATTCCCCACAGACTGTCTAAAACCTGGACGTAGTCTCCGTGACATTCCCCACAGACTGTCTAAAACCTGGACGTAGTCTCCGTGACGTCCCCCCATAGACTGTAAAAAAATGGATGTAGTCTCTGTGGCGTCCCCCACAGACTGTATATAACTGGATGTAGTCTCTGTGACATCCTTCACATACTGTATAAAGCTGGATGTAGTCTCGTGACGTCCCCCACAGACTGTATAAAACTGGATGTAATCTCTGTGATGTCCCCCACAGACTGTATAAAACTAGATGTAGTCTCTGTGACGTCCTTCACAGACTGTACAAAACTGGATGTAGTCTCTGTGATGTCCTTCACAGACTGTATAAAACTAGATGTAGTCTCTGTGACGTCCTTCACAGACTGTACAAAACTGGATGTAGTCTCTGTGACGTCCTTCACAGACTGTATAAAACTGGATGTAGTTTATGCGTCGTCCCTCACAGACTGTATAAAACTGGATGTAGTCTCTGTGACATCCTCCACAGACTGTCTGAAACCTGTCTATAAAGCATTCAGGTCTGCAGGTGAGACAAAAATGTGACCAGTCAATAACAGCAGGGTAACTTTGATCAAATCATGCACTGTCATAGCTCAATCTCGTCACTTTACACGTTTACATTCTTGAATAGTATTCATGTCATCAATGTCCTGATTGATCTTGACTTTTTATCATCTCTGTTAAAGGGCACCAAGTTTCCCAGGATGCTTTGGGACTCTGACGAAGAGCTAAATGGGACCATGCAGGTAAACAAACACATCATCAACATAACATTAAATCACTGCCTGTTCAAATGTCTTTTTTATACTGATAATGAGGGAAAAAACAGCAGAATCACATGAAAACAGAGTATGTCAGTACAGAGAGTACAAGCAGCAGTACAAGGGAAAGCAGTACTTGTATTGGCAGCACCGGCAGTTTTCTTCAAAGCAGAAGTTGCAATTGTCTTGTGAAGGAGGGCAGTGAGGGCTGACAGCGGCAAATAGAAAAGAGTCATGTTCTCCCTTTGATTTGAAGTTTTACGTCCAGTCCCAACAGCTGTTTTTAAACCATTTCAACCACTTTCAGTTCTTTGACTCTCATTTGTCTAAAGTGTGAAAATATTTTTGGTTGGTGGGGTCTAGATAATTAATGGGAAACACTGCAGTTGTAGTCTTGAAATGAAATCCTGAGCCCACTTTGTCTGAGACACAGTAAAAATGTGGACAATTCAGAGACCTTCAAAAAGTGGACTAGAGACCAAGAACGATCTTGAGTACAACAAACACTGGCAGCAGCAGTAGAGACAATAGTATCAGTTGTAGTAGTACTAGTACTAGTATCAGTTTGAATAGTTTTAGTGGTGGTGCTAGTACTTCCAGCAGGAGCGGCAACAGTGGTTAGTTTTAGTTTAGCAGCAGTAGTAATACTGTTGACGTATGTGCAAAGGTCAAACCTTCAGTTTTAACAGTTCTTGTGGGATCACACACGTGTATTAATCTTCTTCCTCTCCGTCTGTGCAGGAGGAGCGAGCTGAGCGCCTCTCATGTCGCAGTTTTTTCCGCAGTCTGAGTGAGCTCCGTGGCAAAGAGCGCTCCCTGCTGTTCGGAGACTTCCTGCTCCTCTCCAATTCCTCCTCCTCTCTGGCGTACCTGCGGGTCTGGGATCAGAGCAAGCGTTATCTGGCCGCCTTCAATTGGGCAGAGGAGGCGGCTGTGCTGAAGCTGAACAGCACAGCGTTGCCTCTGCGGGCTGAGGTCGTCTTCAGCACCAACAGCAGCGTGCTACCTCCAGATGGCAGTGTGGACCTAGCAAACCTGCGGCTCGGCCCTGGGCAGGCCACGCTCCTCAGTTTTCCCTACACTGGATAGAGTTTAACTATTGGAGCTCATTGAGGTGTTATTCAAATTTTCTGGTAACACGGGTCATAAATGTTTCCTCACTCACATTTATTGTTGAATATAAATGTCATTGTGATAAAGCCTGCTGGCTCTGTATCATGCATGCTGTGAAAGTGAAATAAAAACAAAAGAAAAACATTGAAGTCTTCTGTGTGATTAAGAGAGCCGGCTGAATGAACCAGACCACCTGAAGCAGGCTGAGCTCGCTGAGCTGGAACTGAGGAAGTCCATCCTTCGTGGTGACGGCGTCTGTGTTTGAGCACTCTCATGGAGGACGTTTTTAGCTGAAGGAGGAAGTATTTAATGCAGGACTGCACAGAATAGATATGGTGTGTGTTGTAGAGTTGGGGTTCAGCTAAATGTTGACCTTTAGACGAACAATAAAACCTGGATGTAGTCTCTGTGACATCTCCCACAGACTGTCTAAAACTTGGACGTGGTCTCTGTGACGAAGAAGCTCAGTGTGGTGGCTCCAGTCATCTCCATCTTAATAGTCCTGGCTCACCAGCTAATCTAAAATGGTCAAAGAGGTGGACCTGAGGTGGGCTGAATGGCTCCTGGTTGCTCAAACAAGCCATCTGGAACGGCATCCACCTGTCCACCATGTTAATTCTGCATAACTTTAAGTCTTAATATAATGTGAACAGGTGAGTTGTATATAAATTCACCCTCAGTACAGTTGTCATGAACGGGGAAATTAGCTATAGAGACCAAAACTGTTTTTTGTACCAGGCTGCAAACATGTTTATTTCTGCTGTGAAGTTGGACATTTTAACATGGGGACTTATGGAGACTGACTCACTTCTGGAGCCAGCCTCAAGTGGACGATTGAGGAACTGCAGCTTTTTGGTACTTCCTGTGTTGCCTTCACTTCACAGACGCAGAGGTTAACACTTGAGTGTATGGAGCAGATCAGGCTTTCAGTTGATGGACTGTTGAAGCAGATCGTGTCATTGGATGGTGAAGCTGTGGATCAACCAAAATGATGCACAGCTGTAGATGGTAGCGGTTGATAAAGTTTTCCAGGTCCATTATATAATCCATAATATAAACTGTTCTCAATGAGCTGGTCCAGGCATTTGTGTGTTCAGTCTTTGCAGTGCTGTCTGTTTTGCTGACAGCAGTCAATGCAGCTAGCAGCAGTGATGAATCAGATCTCTGGGAGATCTGAGAAATGTTGTCATTTAAAGTCGCCCATCTTGAGTTTTGTTAAATTGTTATATTCTGAATCATTCAGTAATTAAATTAAGCTTAATATTCAGAAAACAGTTTTATATTTATAAAATGTTAATACAATATGAATATTAATAAATATATTCCTGCTAATGCTAAAGTGAAGGAGTTTCATGAATGTGTAACTCATGGATGTCGACCAAGTTGATCCAGAAGGCTTCCCATCTGTGTATGAATGTGTGTGAATGGTTAGCTGCTAAAATCAATGAGCTGTTGGTAACTTGCATGGCAGTCAATGCCACCTGTGTGTGAATGTGAATTTGTTGAGGCGTGACAATAATCTAATTTAAACTTCAAACTCAAATGTCACACAGAGTTAAAAATGAACAAAGACACCAAGACCTTCAGAGATTACATTTATTACAAGGCAGGACTCATCTTCAAAAATGTTCACAGTTTGTCCTGCAGAGGGCACTCATGAAACTCATATGACTAGATGACATGAAGGGAGAGCAACATGGTTGGTACTTCCTTCAGGCTTCTTTCAGGTTCCTTGAAAGTAACATCAGAATCCTGTTTGATAAAGTCTATATGTGATTCTGTGGGCTGCTACAGTCATTTATGGCCAGGCCTCACTGATTACAAAAGCACAACTTTAGCGTAGCGTCCTGCCACGTCCAGGTGTCAGACAGACTGTGTCAAACCATTTGTTCTGAGGTTCATACTCAGGAAAGCAGGAAGGGGTTTGTGTTGAATATCCCAACTCATTCCAATTATTTATTTATTTTTATGTGCTAATATTCTTTCCTGTACGTTAAGAATTTATTTTGGATTCATTTCATCTCCAAGTATGACGTCTCTCTGGAGTGTTCTACCTCACCGTCTTTCATAATTAAGAGTCAGCTTAATTCCCTCACCTGATTACTGAAACTACATTAAACATCTGGAGCTCAATCAGCTCTTGTCACCATGACAACAACATCACTCCCTCCTCCTTCCTTCCTTTTAAACTTGGATGCGAAGTGACAGCGACACGACTGCTGAACAACACCGATGTGTCACATGCGACAGCCGCTCTTTATGTTCTTCTTTTGAGAACAGGAGAGTTGCGCAGATCCGATGAATAAAAGATGTTTTGTTCTGGTGAAACTCAAACACTAATAGTAGCATGTTACGCACCACCACCACCCCTCTGAGACGCCGCAACCTCGACAGCAGCGCCGCCGTCTTTGCTGTTCCTCATGAATAAAGCACAAGCCCTCAGATTAAAGAGTGGTAATCAAATCAAGGTTGACTCTCCTGATTTTTTAATCTCTGATTCAGTTTCACACGCAGAAACATAAAACTGCTAACAGGTTCTTTAAAGAGCCAATGATGCTGAACTTGAACTTGAGTCAAAATAGGTTCATTAAGAACCATTTTCAATAACAGGATCAGGACAGATCCTCTCTTAAACGGTTCTTTGAGTGTTTCAAATCAAGTAATTATGTTGAATATTTACTTTAAAAAGTAAATGATTAGTTGAATGAATTAACAAAAGGCAAAGTTTTTACTTTTTCATGAATTTGATGAATTTACAAAGTCATTATCATACTATTTAAATTAGTGTTTATTAGCGTTCATTTAAGTTTTGTGCACGACATTATGAGAAACTAAATCTAAACTTGAAAAATTCACAATTTGGCCATTTTAGCTTATGAAGTCAATTCTGACATAGTTTCTTTCGACATAAATTTTCAATTCCAAATTTCCAATTTTGACTTCCTGTCTTTCAATTTTGTCTTAATTTCTCGCAGTATTAACTTTAAAGTTAGTTTCACCTGTAATATCAACATTTTCTAAACAAATCTCCACAAATCTAAAATTTATAATTATGATTTCTTTATAATAATCTTAAAGGTCCGTAGTGTCAAAATCTTAATCTTCATAAGTCTGTTTTCAGTATTTAATCATCTGAACAGAATCGTTATGTTGTTGTTACCTCAGAATGAGACTTTTATATTTACAGATGACATGGGTCCTCTTCCACCATATTTCTACAGGAGCCCAGAACGGACAAACTAAACTCTGGATCTTTCACTTTCACTGCAGTATCTCCATGCTAGGAAGGAGCGAGTGAGGCGAAGATTGCAATCCTTACTTACATTAAATCCTCCACACTGGACCTTTAACTTGAAGATGAAACAATCTTTGATTTTCTCATTTTTAGCAGATTTCACCAATTACACAATGGTAATGATGCATTAAATTCAAAACAGCTTTATGAATCCCTCAACACTTTGTTCAGAGCGGCTTCTCGTAGGCTTCAAAAAACACCCGGGCACGAAACTGGACCATTCTTTTTCTAATGTAGCTTGACTGTTTGTTCTTATATCAAACTTGATTTAAGAACCAAAATGCCACATATTTGGTTTCAAATCAAACAGAAGTTGTGCTTTTTAAAATAAAAAACAAGTGCTTGTTCATTGAGCAGGAGGAAATGGTCATTTGACAGTTCTCAGAAGAATATATACATTTTGTTTTGTTTTTTTTGTTTTGCAGCTGTGGTATGCTCAGTAAAAACCTCAGCCTCTCTGATCCAAACACGTTTTCTTGTTAACTGAAACAGCGTCCACCCGACAAATCAATCAGGCGTCTCCAGAGATGCTATTAGTATGTTTTACGCTGACTTAAAGAGGCTGTAAAGAAAATGAGTTGTAGTGTGGCTGTCAGCTCATCAGGAGGCAGCAGGAGTCTGGAGCTTCAGTCAGAGGATTCAGATGATTTCATCAAGGAAAACATCAAGATGCAGACATATGTACAACATTTAACAATACAAAACCACGTCCTCCAACCAGCAATAGTGTTGATGTGAACTCACAGGACCTACTCTAACCACCTTGTTGACGTCAGTAGAAATGAAAACAACATATTCTTCTTCTCTTTAATTAAACGTGGTGTCCTTTGTGATTAGCCCTTTTGTTTCTATGCTCATAAATGTTTGAAGTTATTTGTGAGCTTATGAGATGTTCGGGGACCTCGCTGGCTGACACACTAAATCACTAAACAAAGGGCACCGTCTTCTTTTTATGAGTTTAATCTACCTGAAAAAGCTCCACACATTCATCCACTTATGTCAGATGACCTTCAATTAGACAGATTTAAACCAACACATCTTATAAATCAGCATTCATAGTGATTTGTCTCCTCCAGTTTCAGAGTTAGATCCCACTGTGGTAAATATGGACAGCTGTACACGTGTATTTGTTCTGATTATATTGTTCAAAAACTAGCGAGTCGACAACTTTGCTAACAGCCAAACATCAACAAGGTCAACAACACAAGACATAGCATCCAGCTAATATTACTTACTAGTCCAACAGCAGTCAGTCCAGCTTGACGTCTGTCTTTCAGCCTTTTATTTCACCAAGCTCTCACCAACCACTAAAAGTCAGTCCCACATTTACTCTTGTCTGACAGCTTCTTGCTCGCTTATTCTCTCTTTTCTCTTCTTAGCTTCCTCTGTCAACGTCCTCTTCGCACTCTTATCCTTTGTCACTATGTCCATAGAGGCTGCTGAGCCTGGTTACACTACCTGCTCGCCCAGCTCCTGCAGCACCACTGATACAAAAACTAACTCAGACTTAAACTCATGTGGGGAGTGAAACCAGCTGGTGGTTCAAAGAGTTAAGTGTTTTAGTTCTGTGATGTCTCTGTTATTCTGCTGAGCTGTGAATGCGATGAAAACCTGCTGAGTCGCTCTGCTCGATGAATACTGAATGAACATTTCACTTCACATCAGCTTGTACAAGAGTTTGTTCATTTTGAGGCAAGGCAGACAAGTGAGAGATAGAGAGAGAGAGAGAGAGAGAGAGAGAGAGAGAGTAATGAACTGATGCTGCAACATTAAAGGGACGTTTCACCAGTTCACAAAATTCAGCAGTTTGTTCATTGATGTGTGTTAAATCTACCGAGCCTGTTTACAGCTGGAATCACAGCTCTAAATTCAAACAAGCACCAAGACTCACTGTGATCAGATCACTTAGATTGCTTCCTGGTGTGGTTGGCGGATCTGTTGTAGTGTAAACTTTACATGAAACACACCGTGATATCACACCTGATTTCATTTTTTGGCTACTCAGTGATTGAAGTGCCAACATTTAGCAGCTAGCTGGTTAAACACACTGTTTTAACACATTTACACTCAGTTTATTAAAGGATAAACATTTTATTCATGATCATCTTGTCAAATTTTACAGGTACAGTATACAGGAACCAATATAAGTAACTTTGCCTGTAAGTTGGTGTTGTAAGGTGTTTGGAAAAACTTTGTTAAATGCTGTCTACCACAGTTCTTAATTATTTGTCTTCATGTCTTCTTTGTCTCAGTTTGTCCCAGCGTGTTACTATAAAAATCTTTATAGTAAATTTGTTCTCATTTAAAAAACACCCTGTTTGCAAGAGATCTCACTTCTTACATTTGACTGTTCTTCCAGAAAGAGTCACTCCCCTTCATCACCTCAGAACTAAACGTTGTTGGACATTTTGTTTTGTCTGATTGTAATCTGCTGACTCATCTCATCAGCTCGTTGGTGAATTAGCTCAGAGACACAAAGCTGCTGCAGACTCACAGTTTCATCTTTATCTCTGATGAACTCACTGTTTGTAGGTGAAGATTATCCAGCTGGTGGGTTCCTCCAAACCAGCGCCATCAGACAGAGATGAACGTCAAACTGTGAGGATAATTCTCACAAACAGATCATCTTTGTATACACGGAGCAAACAGGACTGTGAGTTAATAACAGTAAAGAAAAGTTTGAATTCTATTCCACTTATCTCATGACACAAATAGAGCAGGTCTACACTGTCCTCTTTGTTCCCACCATGAGCAAGCACTTGGCGATGGTGGCAAGGAAAAACTCCCTTTAACCACACAGTGCCTGTAATTTTGAAATAATTTCTGCTGAATCAAACACATCAAATATGTCCTGATCTTTGTATTGTAGATAGTTTAAGTTGTCATCAATAACCAGAAGCAGAAGTATATAAACACAGAGCGGTGCTAAAGTTTAGTTGAGAACAGTGATAGCTCACCATCGCACTGACAAGGCTGTAAAAGTTGCTGTTTGTTTGATTTATTTTTCTGTTAAACGATAAGAGGCTCACTTTAAACAATATTAGTAATAACAATAATAATTAATGATAATTATTAGGGAGTTGAGGGACTAAGGCTGATACTTTAGGGGATAACAGTATCCAATATCCGGTGTCGGTGTATCTGGTGTCTCTTCAAGGTGGTGGGGCTTTGACACTCAAGAGGATCGCACACACATAGGTGTACACAGTTCTGAAATAATAACAAATGATAATAAACAATATTATTGTTAATTTCTTGTATGAACAGTAAACATAAATACACAATTATCCCCTGTGTATTCATCTGGAGTTATCTCACAACCACCAAAATGCAGACATATTAAGATAAACATGAGGTGCATGGGCTGACACTACCCTCTGCTGGCTAAGCGGGGGATAAAAAATAAGCGCTTATAGACTGCACACATGGCAGCGAGAAATACGTACATTACTGCCGACACGTTTGAACAAGTTAACGAGGCAATAAAATACTATGATATGAACAATAATCACATGATGACATGATGACTGCTTTATCTTGTAGGTCAGGACGAGAAGACTGCCATTTCTGTCTAGTCTGTAGACCAGTAGGTATTCCTTTATGAACCTGGACCAGAATTGATCCACCAGGATCTGAGAATGCTGCCAGTGCCTACGATTTAGGATCTCAATCTCTGGGTACACCGCCTGAGGGATCAGGCTGCCCCATGAGCAAACAGTTTGGTGTCACAGGATCAATGTCAGCTATGTACTTGTATGAGTAGTACTTCTTCCGGAACTGACTGACTGACTGTGGTCCGTCAGACATGTAAAGTGCTCACTTGACTGACCAGACTTCCCGCTCCCATACTCCACCGAAATGGGGAGCAGCAGGAGGGTGAAAGTGTAACATGATCTTCTGATGGGCAAGCTGTTGCTGCAACACTGGAACCATGTTCTTGAAGGTTTCCCTAAGTTCCTGTTTGGCTCCTTTGAAATTGGTCCCTTGGTCTCACCACACTTCAGCAGGAGTCCCTTTTCTGGTGATGAACCACCTCAATGCCATTGTGCATTGGGCCTTTCTGGTCAGCTGTCTAGGCTTTGCAACAGGAAGGGAGGTCCCTGGGACCACCTGTTAAGATCTTTCAGCTCTTCCAATGTTTTACCTCTTGCCAGGTCATCTGAAGGATTTTGATCTGAGTCCACACAGCGCCAGGTACAGATCCTGTCTCTGATCTCTGCCACTCTAGCCCCAAGTGGCAGGACTGAGAATGGAGCCAAGTAAGCACCGTTGTAGAGTCAGACCACAGAGTGATGTGAGCCACTTCCAAGATGAGTTCATTGGTGAGGAAACTGGCTTGTTGTGCTGCTACAAGAGTGACACACAGTTCCAAGCGTGGGATGGAATGTACACATTTGGGGGCTACTCTGGAACAAGCGAAGATAAAGGACAGATGAATCTGGCCCTCTTTCATCTTTGTCCTCAGGTAGGCCACAGCTCTGTAAGCCTGTTTCAAAACATCGGCAAAGATCTGCACTTCGCAAGTGACAGGTCAAGGTCTGTGGGCATGTACGCCCAAGGAAGGGTAAGGTGAGGCAAGAACTTCAACTCATCCTCCCAGTTGGACCAGGCTTGAAGCAGTACCGCAAGTAAGTTCAGATCATTCCACCCTCACTTCTCTTCACCCTGGTGGAGAAAGGCAACAGGTAACCTAAGGGGTTGTATTGGGAAGCTAGGACCTTGTAGATGTTCCTCAGGGTCGGAGCATCATAGGACACTGGCCTGTCTAGGTTTCTCCTGTATCTCAGGGAGTCTCTCTCCCAGTTCCAGCTGAGACCCAGGGTGGATTCTTGAGGGTTAGCTATGTCTTGTGCCAACCACAGGTCTAGGCTCTGCAATTGGGCCTCTTGTGGCAAGTGATCCAGGAGACCTGGCTCATTGCAGGCCCACTATCGCAGCACAAAGCCTGCCGAAGACAGAAGATCTCTAAGGTGATCCACCAGCTGCTTGGCTTCCCCTGGGTTACACACACTGTGTAGGCAGTTATCAACGTAGAAGCAGTGGTCAACAGAGAACCTCAGGATGTCTTCAGGCTGGCAATGATCGGTAACCTGGAGCTGCAGTGCATACATAGCACAACGGGGGCTACAGGTTGTGCTGAAGGTCAGGACCTGCCACTCAAATACTCCTGGGGTCTCATCCACTTTTAGGTCATGCCACAGAAACCTCAGTAGAGGGCGATCCTCTGGAAGAAGGTGGACCTGATGAAACATCCCTTTGATGTCTCCACTTACTGCGATAGGATGGTCCCGGAACCTCAGTAAGATGCCCACCAAGGAAGCTCCAAGAGTGAGACCAGGCAGTAAGTACTGGTTTAGAGTTTGCCCAAGGTATTGGTGAGAGCAGTTGAAGACAAACCAATTCTTCCCATTGTGAGAAACTAGGTGATGGAGAATGTACCAACACTCTTCAGGTGGTTTTTCTGGGGTGACCTCTTGCTTTCTCCAATGAGCTTCTGCATTTCTGCTCTGTAGATCTCCGCTCACTCAGGGTCTTTCAGGAGTCGCCGCTCTGTACTCCGCAGAAGAACCATGAGGGACTCTTTAGGTGTCTGCAATGCAGACATGGCTGCATGACGTAGCAGTGGGGTTGCATACCATCTGTGGTGGGAGGGAGGTAAAGAGACACTGCACAGAGTCAGTTGGCTGCCCCATAGAATGGACAGGACCTTGGAGGGTCCATCCTAACTGGGTGTGGACTGCTGCAGGGCCACCAGGCGGTCCGAGTTTGACTGGTCCTACAGGTGTTATGAGATGTAACTGATCAGAGCCAAGAAGGAGCAATGGCTTGGCATCCTTCAAGGAAGGTATAGGAAGGCCACAGAGGTGTTTATATTTCTTCTGAAGTATAGGGTAAGTATGCTGGGCTAAGCTGAGGCAACTAGCTGTGAAGGCACTGTCGATCTTATAGCTTAGACCTTAGGATTTGTAGTTGGAAGAATATCGTGTCCACATAGCACCTGGATGTCCTGCCAGACTGTCCGCAAAGGAAGATCTTCAGGGGAACCCTTTATTCCCAGTGATTTGGCTGCAGCTAGTAACAACATGGACCGCTCTGAACCATCATCCAGCGAGTGAAGGAGCTGAGACTACACCCTTCATGATGTAGAAGCACCGGTACGACCTTCAACATGACCCGATTGCTGGCTGCAGGTCGAGGTAGAAGGAGCCAGAGGCAGAGCTAGTTAGGCAGCTCTCTTCCTTCCTTGCAGCCTCCTTATTGCTTCCCTCTGGCCTTCATGAAGGGCTAGGAGGTGTTTCCCTTGACAGATGCTGCAGGGTTTCTTCAAGGAGCACTGAGCTGCTTGATGGTTCCGCATGCAGCGCTAGCACCACTTAGTAATCTGAATCCACTCCTTGAGCTGTTCTTTAGAGAGTTTGGTGACCTCGCTGCACTGACTGAGGTGATGTCCATCCCTCCGACAATAGGCACAATAGGCCATCCCCATAGGTTTCTTCTTCCCCAAACTTGGCTTAAACATCCTCAGAAGGTTCTCCAAGGCCATGTAGGACTGTCACTGTTGGTTTCCCAGAGCGAATATACAGTCTAGGAGGCTGTCTTTTCCTGTTGGTTCTTGCACTGACTTGGCTATCAAAGCTCGGGCACCAGGACTCGTAGCTCAATCACTATGTTTGATTTCAGGGGCTTCTAGAACACTAGCTATCTTCTTTAAAGCTAGTTGATGAGAGCTCTGCCGTACAGAGCTCTCGTGGTGTTGGCATAGGCGGTGGGGGAATTTAGATAAGCATCAGCTATTAGCTTAGCTTCCTCCAACTTCAAGTTATCCACAAGGATCTGGTACCTGAAGAGTTCTGTAGAGTCTGGTGGGAGTAGATTCTCCAAAGCGAGGCAATGTTTAGCAAACTCGCTGGGGTCTGGCTGAATGAGCTTGGGGATTGTAGGTCAATTATCCCCCAGAGTTATCTCACAACGGCCAAAATGCAGACATATTAAGATAAACATTAGGTGCATGGGCTGACACTGCCCTCTACTGGCTAAGCGGGGGATAAAAAAAAACAAGCGCTTATAGACTGCACACATGGCAGCGAGAAATACGCACATTACTGCCGACACGTTTTAACAAGTTAAAGAGGCAATAAAATACTATGATATGAACAATAATCATGCTTCTTCATTCACTTAAAACCGGAGTGTCAACACAAAACACTCTTCCAAAACACATGTCAAAACACAGGTAAGTCTCTCAGATACATAAACTCCCAACAGGAAAGGGAAGAGTTGTTGTTGCTGTTGTTAGCATGGCTGCTGGCTATTGTTTGTAGCTTCCTCAAGCAGTGCTGTTGTCACTTCCCATGGCAGCAGGAAGGAGGGGCTACGGGCACACATCAAAATCATAGCCTTTTATACAATAATGACGATGAGAAGAAGAAGTAGAAAAATAATGTACTGAAGTTCTGTAGATGATTATTTGAAAGAGTAAAACTTGACAGAAGCTTGGCAAAAAAAAGTCACAGTTTGAACAGCTGTTCAACATTTTTTTTCTTTTCAATATGATTTTCAATCTATGAAATTAAAGCATCAACCTGTAAAACACTGTTGGTCAAATATTTAAACTTCATGTCTGCATTAGAGTAGTTATGAGTGGAGTAGGGCTGTAAAATATTTTTAGCACGGTCAAGTAACGTGACCTGAACATGTTTCACAAATTACAAATGGGGAATGTGACTTGGCTGCAGCTCGAAAGATTTTTCAGTCAAAAGATTTTTTTGTGCTTTAATCCATGATAATAATTTTTGATGCCCATTGGCACCCTCTGTTCTTGAAAATAATAAATATTAACAAATAAATAAACAATGATGTGTTCCTAAATTGTGGTACTGCATGATGTGACGTTCACATGTTTGTGTCTACCTGGGTTCTCCAGGTTCCTTCCACAGTCCAAAGACATGCAGGTTAATTTATGGTTTTTGTACAGGTCTGAAACAAGGTGGACATTGTCAACAAAAGACTGTAAAAGATGTGAAATACTGAAAGAAAACAGCTCGTGAAACATCTCACAATGAACAAAGTTAACTGGCAACAGGTAAGTAATATGATTGGTTCTAAAAAGAGCATCCAGAGAGGCTGAGTGTTTGTGAAGTCTTTGTGGGGAGGAGTTCACTGCAACATTAAGAACAATGTTTCTCAACGTAAAATGACAAAGAACATCTGCTGTTCATAATATCATGAAAAGATTCAGAGAATCTGAAGAAATCTCCATCCGCAAGCGACAAGGCCGAAAGCCAATATTGGATAGCTGTGATCTTCAGGCCCTCAGACGCTGCATCACAGACAGACCAGATTCTTTCGTTGACATCACTGCTTGTGCTGAGGAACACATCCACAAAACATTGCCTGTGAACACAATTCATCACTGCATCCACAAAAGACAGCTGAAACTGGATAGAAACCAGATCCAGAAATGCAGCTGCCTTCTCATTTACGGAACCTGGAAAACTGTCCTGTGGTCTGACGAGTCCACATTTGAAATGGATCTTCCGATCATGGATACCACATTCTCATTTCTCTTTCTCTGCATTTATTCCTGGATCATATTTCCTTCTCTCAGTTCTGTCTCTCCCTACACTCCTCCTTTTCCTCTCCTCCCTATCTACATGTCCTTCTTGCTTCCTATGATCGTGGCATCCGTCGTGGTGTCTCCTGTAAAAGCAGAGAGCATCTGTTCAGCTCTGACTAATTGCTTCATCCTCTGCCTCTTCAGAGACCATTACACAGCTCGTATCATCCGTCAGAGGACCAAGCTCCATTATAGAGTTGAAGCCTCCACACAGGCACATTATTCTGTTAATGCTCAGAGGTTAACAGCCTCTGCAGGAACACACACACACTTCAGCTTCTTCTGCCAAACAAGCTCCTCCATTAACAAGCTCCTGGGAGATACTTTTTGTTCGGAGCCGATCGAAGCTTCAGACAGTCTGAAGGATCTTTTCTTATCTTTTGTCCTTTCAGACTTACCTGTTCCTGAAGACTGTATACCACAGAGCAGAGTCCTTCTTCAATCTTTAATGGCCCATTGTCTTTAAGAACATAGTTTTTGTTTGGTTTGCGATATCTGTCTGTGAAACTTCTGCTGCCACCCCCCAAAAAAGCGACTAACTGGGACAGAATTATGCATTATTACATGAGGGTGTCCACTGTCGTGCCAATAATGATGATAAACCTAATATTACATTACATTATATATCAGTTACCATTTAAATAAATAAAACATAAAATCAAAATGTAGTCGTCTTTCACACAAAAACTGAATAAATACCACACATATAAAGACTAAACAATGATTGATGATTTAATTATCATAACAGGAGGTTCAGGATTTATTTTCATGAATAAAAATGTTCCATCCCAGCTGATTACACAGTCTGTGAAGAACAATATATATTATCATATTTTCATGAGCATTTGTTGAATAATTTACTGTCTTTAAAGATATTATAATATCCTTATTTTACCTTTAAACCAAAGAAGGAAAAATCTTTTTGATTTATTTATTTATTGTAGCCGACTGTTTTTTGCTGCAGCTCTGGCAGTTATAATGTTACCATGAAAACAGCGGTAATGAGTAAAGTGGGATGTCATGATAATTTAAGTATGTCCTAAATGTCTAGTTGAGAGACGGGGTGAATATAAATTTATGTAATATGATACATCACATGTGAAATGTTCATATGAGATTCAACATGTGTGAATATGTGTCTATATGTGAATCTTTTTATTGATACTTTAGTCATGCCAATAATGATGGTAATGCTTAATTAGAAATACTTTTAAAGGAAACAGAATAAGAAAGAGCCCGAGCCATCGAGCTGAAAAGCAGCATAAGTATCTTATTAGCACTAAATATTAAAATTCAGAGATTATTCATAGGATTTCCTGAATGACTATAAGTTAAATGTGAGCACAAAAGAAAGATACACAGTGACAGAGGAAGTGCAGCTGGCTGTTCTCATTAGTAATTGTATTGATTAAAGTTTGGTGCCTCCCAGCTGTTTGAGCAGACTCCCAGACGGAACAGCGCTGCAGGGAAACTTGCCGTTATTAATGCTGTTCTTCAACATGTGGATGGATGAAGTGCAGCTCCAGGAGGAAGAGGAGGAGAAGGAGGCTGTTTGGTATTCTGCTGCTCTTCTCTGCTGCTCTGCTGTAATTAAAATGTGGAATTTAGAGAGGTTTTGTCCCACGGTGACAAGAAACTGTAGAGGATGAGTTAAAGGACAGGAAACGAGATGATTCAGCAGCATCACTGACACTGAGGCTTTGAACTCAGTCTAGACTGACACTGAACCACAAGTCTCAGATTTGGTTCATCAATCCAGATTATCTATCCATCCACATGTTGATATACTGTCTATTCATTGTTTGTTGGTCAAAGCAGTTCTCTTCTTCTTGTCGGGCTCCCTTAGTTGTGGTACCTTTGCAGTAATTCAGATTTATCCTGAGCCTTTATTTATTTCTGCTCTGAACAGTTGACGTTGAGATGTATCTGCTACTTGCATTCTGTGAGGCACCTGTGTGGGCTTTAATCCGAGGCTCTGTTAACTGTTGATTTCTGAGGCTGGTAACTGTAATGAATTTATCACACACAGCAGAGGTAACTCTTGGTCTTCCTTTCCTGGGGCGTCCTCATGAGAGCCAGTTTCATCAGAGTGTTTGATGTTTTTTGTGACTGCACCATCCGTCCATCTTCTTCCGCTTCATCCAAGGGCGGGTCGCGGGGGCAGCAGCCTCAGCAGGGAGGCCCAGACTTCCTTCCCCCCAGCTACTTCGTCCAGCTCTTCCAGGAGAACCCCAAGGCGTTCCCAGGCCAGCCGAGAGACATAGTCCCTCCAGCGTGTTCTGGGTCTTCCCCGGGGCCTCCTCCCGGAGGGACGTGCCCAGAACACCTCATCAGGGAGGTGCCCAGGAGGCATCCTCACTAGATGCCCAAGCCACCTCAACTGGCTCCTCTTGATGTGGAGGAGTAGCGGTTCTACTCCAAGCTCCCCGCGGATGGCCAAGCTTCTCACCCTATCTCTAAGGGAGAGCCCAGCCATGCCGCAAAGGAAGCTTATTTCGGCCGCTTGTATTCGCGATCTCGTTCTTTCGGTCACTACCCAAAGCTTGTGACCATAGGTGAGGGTAGGAACGTAGATTGACTGGTAAATCGAGAGCTTCGCCTTTCGGCTCAGCTCCTTCTTCACCACGACGGACCGGCGCAGAGTCCGCATCACTGCAGAAGCTGCACCAATCCGCCGGTCAATCTCCCGCTCCATCCTTCCCTCACTCGTGAACAAGACCCCAAGATACTTGAACTCCTCCACTTGAGACAGGATCTCATCCCCGACCCGGAGGCTGCACTCCACCCTTTTCCGGCTGAGAACCATGGCCTCAGATTTGGAGGGTCTGATTCTCATCCCAGCCGCTTCACACTCGGCTGCGAACCGCTCCAGAAAGAGCTGAAGGTCACGCTCCGATGAAGCCAACAAGAACAGATCATCCGCAAAAAGCAGTGACCCAATCCTGAGGCCACCGAACTGCAGCCCCTCAACGACTGCGCCTAGAAATTCTGTCCATAAAAATTATGAACAGAATCGGTGACAAAGGGCAGCCCTGGCGGAGTCCAACTCTCACTGGAAACCGGATGGTGGTCCAGAACTTCCTCTAAGCCGTTCGAAAGTCCTTCTCCATGGCCTCACCGAACTCCTCCCACGCCCAAGTTTTTGCCTCTGCAACCGCAGAAGCCGCGTTCTGCTTGGCACGTCGGTACCTGTCAGCTGCTTCAGGAGTCCCAGAGACCACAAAGGTTCTGAAGGCCTTCTTCTTCAGCTTGACGGCATCCCTTACCGCCGGTGTCCACCAACGGGTTCGGGGTTGTCGCCATGACAGGCACTGACTACCTTGCGGGACGCGAGTGAAGCTCTCCCAGAGGTGCGAGTTGAAGCTCTTTCTGACAGGAGATTCAGCCAGACGTTCCCAGCAAACCCGCACAGAACGTTTGGGCCTGCCAGGTCTGACCGCCATCCTCCCCCACCATCGGAGCCAACTCACCACCAGGTGGTGATCAGTTGACAGCTCCGCCCCTCTCTTCACCCGAGTGTCCAAAACATGTGGCCGCAAGTCCGACGACACGACCACAAAGTCGATCATCGAACTGCGGCCAAGGGCGTCCTGGTGCCAAGTGCACATATGGACACCCTTATGTTTGAACATGGTGTTTGTTATGGACAATCCATGATGAGCACAGAAGTCCAATAACAGAACACCACTTGGGTTCAGATCAGGGGGGCCGTTCCTCCCGATCACTCTCCTCCAAGGACTCCAAAAAGGGTAGGTACTCCAAGCTGCTGTTCGGCGCGTAGGCACAGACGACAGTCAGGACCCGTCCCCCCACCCGAAGGCTCATGTCTGGGCAAGGGAGACCTGGCTCCATTGGTAGTCATCTTCATCAGGGGGGATTGAGCTGCGCTTTGTCTGGTCCCTCACCTAGGACCTGATTGCCATGGGTGATCCTACCAGGAGCATGAAGCCCCCGACAACATAGCTCCTGGGATCATTGGAACGCGCAAACCCTCCACTGTGATAAGGTGGCAGCTCCAGGAGGGGGTGTTTGATGTTTTTTGTGACTGCACTTGAACTCACATTCAAAGTTCTTGAGGTGTTCTGGACTGACTGACCTTCATGTCTCAGTGAAGTAATAATGGACTGTTGTTTCTCTTTACTTAGTTGAGTAGTTCTTGCCATAATATGAATTACTACAGTAGTTTAAAATAGCTATTTGTTGTCTGCCAACACTACTTCTGAACAACACAACTGATGATCTCAAACACATTAAGAAGGCAAGAAATTTACTTTTTACGTGGAAGTTAACTTTTGATGAGACACACTTGTTAATTAAAACCCATTCCAGACTTTTGACTTCTTGGTGTCCTAAAGCTGCAGCTGTTTTTTAACTTACGAGAGGGACAAAACCGGGCTGTCCATTGTCACCCCTGCTGTTTGCAGTAGTAGTCGAACCACTGATATCATGCGTACAGGACAACGCAGACAACAAAAGGATTTAAGAGAAGTGGAATATCAAATATCACTATACACAGATGATATAATTCTATATAGAACAGATCCAGGCAAATCTAATGCTTACATATAAAAAACTGCATAAGTTATATCCTTTAGATTTAGATGATTCATTCAAGGAAAACTGTACTCCTCTCATAAGATTAAAATAGACATGGTCCACCCTACCATTATCTATATCTATATATGCAAATGGGCAAAATCAGATGTAAAACAATTCAAAGTAGGCAAAGTTACATAGTGTTAGAACAGACGTATGAATGACAGAGACACCATTCACCTGATTACAAGTCAGTGTAACATCAACAGGATTTAACAGACGTTAGTTTATGAGAGAAAAGTTGCATGTGAACCACTGGTTTCTGCACATTACTGAAGTAGTTTCACCTACTCTGTGTGAATGGAGTTAAACTGGGTGGAACCCCTTTTGTTTCAGTGCAGTTTAGCAAGCTGGTTTCCTGTTAACCCCCCCTCCCCCAGACGTCAGACTGAAAATCCCATTAAAGTGCTGTAATGGTGCGTGGAGCCTCTGGATCTGCTCTCTGTGTGTAATTGATTGTATGCCACGAAAACCTTGTCTGAATTCTTCTGAACTCTTATTTTCCCTCCCTGTTTCAGCTTCTCTCTGCATCCGTCTCCATCTCATCTGTTTCACTCTCTGCTGCCTTTAATGAGAGAACTGAGGTGATTTGCCCACGCTCGGCCAATCACCTGCCAGCAACAGTAATGATGTCGTTAGTGTTTGTTCCTCTTCGATGACACTGGATGACGGGAGGAAATTAGGAATTCATCCGGCCGTATCTTTTTATTTTAGTCTGCAGTCAAAGAGTGAAACCCATTCAGTTCTTTGACATACAAAAAGACTGAAAGCAGGGTCGCCTGGAGGAAAAGAACCACATCTTCAACAACATCCTGTCAAACAAAGTGGAGTTACCTCAGTTTAAAGTTCAGTCCATGAATGTTGATTCTTCAGGTCATTCTTCCTGCAGACACCTGAAAGCAGCACATATTAATATACATACACATCCTGTCATCAACAACTTTTTTTGATTTATCAGGAAATGACAGACTCTAAATCTAAATCTAAATCTGTTTTACAGATAAACTCTCTCTGACGTTTACAAAGTCAGATTTTATTACAGGAGGTTTGGCTGACATCTACTCTTGGACAGACACATTCACTTTCTTGGAGATAAGGCAGAAAACAGTAAAAAAAAAAGTTATTAGTTTCTTTTGAAGCAGGAAGTTTTACCTCCAATCACAGTAATGAAGCTATCAGATAATGCACAGGTACATTCAGTAATTCATTGTTTCCCCCGGTTTTGTGAGTCTGTGGTGGGTGGACCCCCCTTTTGAGAACAAAATTGAGAGGTGAGATCTCTGAAAAAAATAAAACAAACAAAAAGCGGCCCACTTCTTCATAGATAACATAAATACAATATTCAAATATTAAAATACTATGTATACTGTGGCCTGGGTGAATACTTGATGGTCAATATTAAAGGTGCTCCGGATCAGGGGCCAAATAAAAAATACTGAAAATATATTAATAATACTATAAATGAAAATATAGTAGTTGAGAATGAGCTCAACGGGAGCACAGACTGGATATAGCAAAAACGAATGTCAGAGGCTGGTGCAAAGCATACTGTGATACACAACAATCCGGCGAGGACTGGAGAGCTTGGCAGGTCTTAAATAGTGTGCGGTGATTGAAGCATGGAAGTCAGGTGCTTGATGGGGTGCAGATAGGGTGCCATAGTCCATGAGCTGAGGCCACGCCCACCAACTCCAGGAAACATGGGGAAAAAGGACAAATGGAAAAACACTAAGCACACAGCAACACACCCAAACAAATGTCACTCACACACTCATGATAAAGATGACCATGTTCATGATAAATTTAAAAAGAACAAAAGAATAAAAATCTTAATGTTTTTGTTTCTCCCTTTAGCTTTTTAAGACACTCTGAATTACTTGTTAATCTACCATTTATGTCTTCAGTTATGACGCTGTTGGGAGGCAGAAAACAAACTCTTAATCGTAAAAAAAAATGTTTTCTTTTTTTTTACGATCATCTCAGCCTTCAGATGCTTGGGAAACGAGGCCCTGGTTGGTTATTACTTGGTATTTTTGGTGTTTATGTGGGAAACATTGGTCCAGCATCATTTAACACAGGATTAGATGAGTTTTAAAACATTTAATTCCAAGATGACTTGAGTCTAAAGTTTAACTCTCAGTGTAGAGTAGAAGAGTCAGAGCTAACTTTATTTGTTTTCACCTCAGATGAACTCCGTCTAGAGCAGTGTTTTTCAACCCTGGTCCTCGGGGAACACTGTCCTGCATGTTTTAGATGTTACCTGCTCCAACACACCAGATTCAAATGATCAGCTCGTCATCAAGCTCTGCAGTGGCCTGATAACGAGCTGATCATTTGAATCAGGTGTGTTGGAGCAGGTAACATCTAAAACATGCAGGGCAGTGTTCCCCGAGGACCAGGTCGGTCACACCCTGAAGTGGAATGTTCTTGCCAAGTGGATAGCGTGACAGGCCCAGCACCCAGAGAATGGACTCTGATGCAGAGACGGTAGCGTAGAACAAAAAGACTTTATTCCAGCAAAAAACAGAGAACAGAAGGCACCTCGAAAAGAGGGATGTCTATAAAATTACAACAAAAAAACTGCCTAAGGCCTAAAGGGGAAAAGAAAATATAGAAACAACAGAAAACGCCACAGGGGAGGGAAAAAGCTACTATCAGAAAAAGAACACCTACTAGAGGAACTCGACTGAAAAACACAAAACACTCTAACTAAAGGGCTATGAAACATAAATGGCAAACGGCCAACAAAAAAACTCTTGACAAGGCAGACAACTGTGAAATACTTTCTCTGACTAAGACAAGGTAATGGCTGGTGGACACTTGACTGAACACAAGACACACTGGCACAGGACAAAGGGAGACGCAGACTATAAGCACACATGAGGGGAGGGGAAACAGGTGGATACAATCAGGAATCAGGGAAGACAATCAGACTGGAGCACAGGAGGAAGGACAAGTGACCTGAAACAAGAGGAGAGTTACTTATCAAAATAAAACAGGAAATGACAAGACAAACACGAAGACAGGACAAAAAAACTCAACTTGACATACCGGTGTGACATAGCGATGAACTGCAGGCCGATAAACATTGTGGAAGACGACGGGTTAACAGAGGTACAGCAGCACTTTATATGGACCTGATGTTTTATTTTATTTTTATTTTCTAATTATTTGGAGATTGACAAAAGGTCGAAACTAAAGGTTGCAGGCAGCAATTGGGACGAGTCTCAAAGACAGCGGAATGTATCTGTTCAAATCTGTTAAAAACAATAAATGACTTTGTAAAGCCACTTTTTGTTATTTATCAAGGTTTTGATCTGTCACAATAATGTCATGAATACCTCAAGTTGAGGGCTTTGCTCAGCAATTTTTCGGTGAAATTAAAAAAGAGATTAATTCGATCATTTAATTACAGATCATAATTAATTAATCTCTCATTTTTTTAAATCTCTGGACAGCACTAGTATTATATTATATTATTATTATAAGTATTATAATGCAATTCTGTGTATTTATTAAACTTGTCACAATAAAAGAGGGGAATCAATGAAGAAAGGAAGGAAAGAGGAAGTGAAGGAGGAGACAAATCAGAAAGAAGAGGATGAAGAAGAATGAAAGAGGAGATGACAATGGTGAAGACCAGAGGAGGAAGAGGAGGGTAGAGAACATGTGGAGGAATAAAAGGATGAAGAGGACATCAGGTGGTTACATCTGTTCATCCATCAGCTCACAGATGGAGAGTCATTTAACTCCACCGAACACCATTAAACTGATGATTCTCACACAGTTTTGTCCCAGCACACCGTCCTCCTGTGGACATGGTCTTTTCGTTACCACAGCTGTATGGCTCCAGAAACATCTGAACATTGTTTTAGCTGCAGTTCTCTTCCGTAGACATAAACATGATGATAAGGATGGTTTAAAATTCATCTGAATTGACACTGTAACACATCAGCACAAACTGTTCCACAACATTCCATTAGTGCATGATTTTTTCATGATTTTTCAGGAAACGACAAACTCTTACATCTAAGACGAATACCTGAAAATACCTCAAACAGAATCTTTGGTCGCTGTTATGTTAAATATATTCATGCACTGATAAAATAAACAATGCAGTGTCTGTTGTCCCGGGGCTTTTGGTACGAGCCATCTGGTCCTTGTACAACCAAAGTGAGAGTTGTGTTCGTACAAAGTCAAACACCTTTTAAGTGGTTGTAGGACTGCTTGACTTGAACTTGTAGGGTTGCCCCTTGTCTCCCACGTCTAACTGGGAGGAGACATCGGGCAGACTTGGAACCTGCTGGACGGACCATATAGTCCATCTAGCCTGGTTGCCGGAGAGAAGGGCATCTGGAGTGCCCTGCTATACCTGCTGCCACCGCAACCCAACCCCGGATAAGCAGAAGAGAATGGAATGGAACTAATTTGTCATGTGACTATTAGAATAGGCATAGAAAGAAGTCAGAGTGTTTGTTCACATGTTGAGACTTGTGGAGAATTTGTTGATTGTTGGAGATTATTGGTTGTTTGGATTTTTGGAAATTCAGTTAAAGTCTGAGTTAAACTTGAAGATGATGAAGATGAAGATAAAGTGATGGAGGAAATGACCTGTTGATTTATGAGACAAAACATTTCATTTTTACTTTTTCATCCACAGCAACCATTTCCGCTCATGTTTTATGAATCAGTAATGAGCTGTGACATTTCTCTTTCTACATCTCTCTGTTCCCGCCTCACTCAGGAGTCCCAGGGGGAAAAAGGACATCACACACACACACCTGCGCAGTGAAGGCTCGTGCGGTCGTTCCATCTCGTGAGCCGCCTGCAGGCTGCTGTTTTCTCATGAGGCCACGGTCACGGTCAGAATCCAGCGGCTCGTGACGTTTCGCGCGGCGGATTCCGCTGAATGTCAAAGCAGCTGCAGCGCGTCAGGCTGCGACCGAAAACCAGTCCGTATGCCCGTCAAAATAAAAGCCTGCATTGACGGATGTGGTGATTTAATGACTTTTCCAAAAGTGGTGTAAGATGATGTTTAGATTTGAACTCTTGAACTTGAATGTAGTAAAACCAAACTAAATATGTTTATGTGTGGACTATAATAACACGATAACATTTCTTTTAAATTTTTATTTTCATTTGTTTCAAGTCTTCAAGATTTCAACCTACATGCATGAAAACAGATTGTATAAAAATATTAGAAATAATAACAATGAAATGGAATAAGGAAATACGTAAATATGTAAAGTACAACATTAGAGTAATTACAAACATGCACTCCTTTATTAATTTAATGTGTTATCAATTTAACTGTCCATGTAACTGAATCACAGCCTTTTTTTTGACGACAGTAAAATCTGCTTTTGACCCTTGTACCCATTGTTACCCATTAATATTATATATATTATACATATCTATATACAACCTAACACTGTTTCATTATTACATTTTGTATCTATACAAATTTTACTCCACACGTGACATGTTTTTGTTTCTTTTTTTGCCTAGTGTTGTGTTCAGAGTGATGCATATATACTTTTAAATGTAATATAATAAGAAGCACACACATAGAACTGCACAAACACACATAGACACATAAACACACAGATGAGGAAATACGTTCAAACACAGCTGGTAAACATCTTTTGGGAAGGTCTTGGCCTCAACAGTATCATGGTCTGGGATAACTGCCAGTATTAACTGCCTGTTCCACCATAACATTCATCGCCAGTTTTGACATGTTTTGCCATGTTGCCATGACCAGATCACGGAGAGGTCAAGCACACATACATACCATACTACACATTTCTGTGAATTTCATATGACACTCAGAACATTGACTATATGATCATAACAAAGTTCAGAATGTTTGGGTCCATATTGGGTGATTTGGTCATGTAACAGTGATGTAAGAATGGTCATAAAAAGCTGTGAAGATTTTAATTAAAGGAGTTCGGATTCGCAAGCAGCTGTCTCCGTGCCATTTTTTTCATGAAGTTTTTCTAAGAGTTTTCTCCTCATCACGAGTGAATCAGTTGATTTGAATCAACCATACAAGTTTGTCACTAGTTTTTATTTTGAAAATATCCTCCCGGAAGCGCTATCCCTGTCCACTCTGTGTGACTCGACGGAGGGGCAGCGGGGACTTGTGAGCATCGCACCGGTCGGAGGATTCTAGCGCACCGACGCTGTTTTTGTTGAATTTTAATCTTTTCTTTCTACAATGTCACCATCAAGGAGACGCGGCTGAGGCGCCTGCCTTTCTTCTCGGCTCCCCGCTGACCGTCATCCTCGTCAACTATTTCTGACGGTTTTAGCTAACGTTAGCCCCGGTATGAGCAGAACCGGACCTTCCTGTCAGGTCTGACCGGGGTTTGGGGGGGGTGGTGGAGGCGTGCTGGTGGGGACACGTTTGGATTTTTGGATGAGAACCGGTCACCGGGCCGGATTCCGTGCGGAGGGACGCCGGCCGGAGCGGAGGAGGAGGAGGAGGGAGGAGCAGCATCAGCATCAGCAGCGGCAGCAGCAGCTGCGGGAAACCGATTTGACAACCTCATCCCCGGGGGGAGAGAAGCAGCGAGGCGGCCAGAGGAGGATGTGAAGATGGGTTTAGTTTTCGGTCTCCTGTGGCTGTTCACCGGCTTCCTGCAGAGCGTGCACGGCCAGGGCGTGTACGGTAAGGACGCCATTAACATACATGTAATATGTTGCACGTTTCCAAATATTTATACGTTTAACACGGTGTGAATCCGGTTTTAACAGCGCGTGTAACCCGGAATACCACCCACACCAACTTGACCTTGTAAGGGATTTAGAGCGCGCGCGTGCGCGCGTGTGTGATGCTCATTCAGTCACATTACAGTGATGCCTCAAGGCACAACAGGTAGACTGCTACACACTCAAACGACACACACACACACACACACGCACACACACACACACACACTACACATACCACAACACACTGCTACTCCTGTATAGTATTCCAGTAGTATTCCTGCAGATATCCCATAGTAGTCCTGCATTCGTGTAGTACTCCTGCAGTACTCCTGTAGTATTTCTGTAGATTTTCGGTAGTACTCCTGTAGTATGGAGTATTTCTGTAGTATCCTTGAAGTATTGCTGTTGTATACCTGATATTCCTATAGTGTTCCAGTAGTATTTCAGTAATATTCCTGTAGGATTTCTGTAGTACTCCTGTAATATTTCTGTACTATTTCTTCCTCTTGTAGTATTCCTGTAAACGTCTTGTAGTATTTATGTTGTATTTAATACTACTGTACTGTTCCCGTAGAACACCTGTTATTCTTGTAGTAGTTCTGCAGTATTTATGTAGTACTGCTGTAGTATTCCTGTACATTTTTATGTAGTGTTAATGTAATACTGTAATGTTACAGTCGTACTCATGTAGTGTTTCCGTAGTATTCCTGTTGTACTGCTGTAATATCCCTGTATTTATGGAATACAGTAGTAGTAGCACAATAGTATTTCTACAATTGATCATCAGTGTTGTGTTCGACTTGACGGGTGTTTTCTGAGTGTAAAAGTTCAGCAGTGACATCACAGTGGCATCACAGTGACATCACAGTGACATCATGTTATTGCTCATGACTGGATGAATATTTGTCTTCCTCATTACTTTCTCTATTAAAGATGCAATGTGTAAGATCGGGAGGCAGACATGGAATATAATATTCATAACCATGGTTCATGCATGTACAATCACCTGAAGAGAAGAAACCTGTGGTTGTTTGTTTTTGTTACTTAATTCTCCATTTATATTTACAGTGTATTTTTTTGTAACATCTTGCAGAATACTTCCCGTTTATTTTTCTGTCTGTTCAATAAGTTGAATCATCGTTCATTGTTCAGGACGACTTATGGGTCTGATGCCTTGCTTGTTTCCCGACTTGTTTCTGGACTTTTCAATTGCATGCAAAGGTCTTTCTCATCATGTGACCTGTGGAAGGGACTCGTTGTCATTTGACATTGTAGTAGCTGGAGAGGGCAGGAGAGCTGTGCAGTGACGGACTCACCTGACAGCCTGATAACTGTTTTAAATCATTTCAAATTAGTGTTTGTTGCTGCAGATAAATCTTTGTCTTCAGTCAGTTCATCAGTTACAGTCACACAGCACATGTCATCATCGTCACCATCATCATCTTCTTCTTTTTTGTCATTGTCAACGTCAGCAGCCTGTGGTACAGTCCTGATTCAACCTGTGCTGCTGCTGTAGCCATGTGATGTTTGTTATTGTCATTGTTGTCTTTGTCAGAAGTGTTGTTTGCTCTTGTAGTCATTGTCACTGTTGTCATTGTTTCCTGCTGTTGTTGTTGTCATTGTTGTTACTGTCATTGTTGAATGTACTGTTTGTCATTGTTGTCATTATTGTTATTGTCGTTGTCCTTGTTGTCACACATTTTATTGCTGTTGTTGTTGTCACATGTGTTGTTTGTTGGTGAGACTAATCTGATTTCATCCATATGGGCTCATTTTCTGCCTCATAAATTCTCTCTCTCTGCATCTCCATGCTGCATTTAAAGCTCATTTGGATGGAAAAGGTCGAACGCAGTGTGAGGAGCTCACAGCGCCTCCTGCAGGACACTCTGTTCACTCCGGCCCACCACGTTCATATATTCTCATTTAACAGCAGCAAACTGAAATGTAACTAAATACATTTACTGAGGTACCTGAGGACAATTTTGAGGTACTTCACAGTATTTTTTTTTTATTAAACTTCACACTTGTTCTCCACAAGTCTAAATCTCAGAGGGAATTATTATACTTTTCTCTAGCTTTAGTTACTAGTTACTTTTCAGATTTCATTTTTCCATACCCTTCCTGTTCAGTGAAAACAGCATGTATTTCAACTATAGTACTATAATACTAAAATACAGACTGGCCACTGCTGGTTTCAGAGGTTGTGTTCAGTCCTGAATCTGGCCAGGTTCACTGGATGCTAGCTTATAGTGCTACCTGCAATGCATAGCAATGGCTACTGTAAACACCAATCAAAATCCACGACACCACAAAAGTCCCTCCCTACCTGACCATCTTTACAGGAAATAGGTCAAAATGAGGAAGTGAACAGAACTCCACTTCCCATGTCATGTGTTGACAGTGTGGAGTCTGGTCCAGTTCTGGTTCAGGTTTGATCCAGTCTGTTGATCCGTTCAGCTCTTTAATGCTAACATGTTAGCATGGAGCTAACATCACTCTGTGTGTGTGTTCGTGGTTAATCTGCCCCAACAGTAACATCCTGAGGCCATCTGTCACACACACACACACACACACACACACACACACATGCTAAATGTCAGATGTGTGTGTGTTGATTGACGGCTCCTGTTGCAGCTCTGACACACAGCAAGGGATTGGTTTGGGGACGGGAGGGCTGAAGGTGACAGGTAGCAGATGTGTACGCACACACACACACACACGCACACACACACACATTCACACACTCACACACACTCCAGTGTGACAGTCAGTACAGAGACTGATGGGTAGGGTGACAGTGAATAAACTGTGTGTATTTTCTCAGCAGTCAGATTTGGACTAATGACAATTTTAAGTTGGATTCATTTGCACATTATTCTCTCGTCAAATCAATTTGTTATTTGGTTTGATGCCGTGTTCACCTCTGTAAACATCTCCAAACATCTCCAAGATCCTCCATCATGACAGACATTAAAATACAGTCGACAGTCCACACAGGAGGCAGGATTGTTCCTGAAAAGAAGATTTATTTATTTATTCATAATGGCAGAGTCTCTGAACTGTTCATTTTACCTCCACTTATCGTGGATGTTTGCCTGTTATGTGCTACCTTCAGGAAGGAGATCCAGATTCCTGTGAGCGCTGCTGGAGACTGGAGGCGTTTAGTTGAGTTGAGTTGATCAGAGAAAAAGAGGCAAGGAGCTTCATCGCTTAGCAAACATAGACTGTCATCTAGTGACGACACGGACCACGGTGACGAGTCATTGATTCAGCCCAGTGGCGGTGATTGGTTGATGATCTGAAAAGCAACATTTTACAGGAGCAGAGGAAACAGTCTGTGGAGAAATGGCAGCTGTCCAACCAGTAACCAGTGGAGCAACTGCCCAACCAGAAACTAGTGGAGAAATGAAACTTAGGGTGCTTTCACACCAGCGCTGTTTGGCGCGCTTTAAACGGACCAGAGAGTTTGTTTCCTCGGATAGTCTGGTTCGTTTGGGCAGGTGTGAAAGCTCATCCGAACTCTAGTCCGCCTGAAAATGTGGGTCTTGTTCTGCTTGCTAGTGAACCCTGGTGCGGCTTGCTTACAGTGGACACCAAAGATCAGAAAGCCAATCGATGTGTTGGGGTTTCTTCTTCCTGGTCAGTGTTTGTGTTGGGCAGTGCCGCCGCCAAACAAGCAGCTGCCTCAACTGCATGAAGTCGTCCAGGCGGTATGGCCTGCTCTCAAAAGTGCAGTGTGAATGTGAACCAAACCAAACAAAGGTGTGAATTTTTTGCAGCCTTCCCCACCGAATTGAAGCAAATCCCCACCGGACTATCCTGGTGTGAAAGCAACATCGGAGTCTAATCACAGGCTCAAGACACCGGGGTTACCTGTCAGTTCATGTGACTTCATGTTTGCACATTGTCAGTCAGTGTGAACTGGAAAAAGACGATTGATCATTTTTGACTCATTCCAGTGAGACTGAAGCAAAGTGCAGGAGTGACAGAGAGGAAAGAAGAGGGAAGGAAATGCAAAAAGAGCCTCTGATCTGCTGTCAGCTGAGATTTATGGGAAATCACAGAGACTGAGGCTGCAGTGCCGAGCACAAACCTGGACTGTGTGTGAAGGTGTGATGAAGAGCTGTGAGTGGCTGCAGACATAAATCAGCATATTTTCATACTTTGATGAAATCATTAACTCTGCATATTTGACCTGCTCTCACTTTACCTTCTCTGGGAAATTGGGATTAATTATAATTGTTTTTTAATTACCCTTTCCCTCCCAGCTGTGGAGTGTTTCTTCGCAGACAGGAAAGACCGCTTACACTGCCATTGTTCCAACCCCCCTCCCCCCCCAATGTGCTCCTGTGTTTATCAAGCCATTAGCTGTGGGTTTACTGTGTTAATAAGTGTTAATGTGTCGTAATGAGGATGGAGCGCGGCAGATTACTGGGAGCGCTGTTGGCCTGCCTCCTGTTTTCTGCCGGCCGGCTGCTCGATGAGAGGAGGAGGAGGAGGAAGAGCTATACTCAGACTGATAAGTTGCTGCTGTTCAGAGGGAAACAATACAAGCTGTAAAAACAGGACGGGATGACCATCACTGCTGGTCCCACTCCTGAGACGAGCTTCCAGTCAGGATTTATGGTCATCCCGAACTATGAACTTTACTGTCTTATTTACATGAAAGAAGGCATTAAAGCAGTGTTAGGAATCAGTTTCAATTCACATTCAAAATATTGTCATTTAGGTTTTTGTAAATGTCAGCTGTCCAACCAGAAACAAGAAAAGCAATGCCAACTGTCCAACCAGAAACAAGAAAAGCAATGCCAACTGTCCAACCAGAAACAAATGAAGAAATGTCAGTTGTCTAGCCAGAAACCAGTGAAGCAACTATCCAACCAGAAACAAGAGGAGCAATGTTAACTATCTAAACCATTTGAGTACCATCAACTGTCCAACCATTAAACCAAATGTTAATGGGAAGCTGATCAGAGTGGCAGATTCAAGGCAGTTTGTTCAAACTTCACCACAAGGTGTTTATTTACAACCAAAGTGCTTCCAGCTTCACGTGTAGCAAATGTAACTGTTAACTTAGTTGAACTAAATAAAACTCAACTTATAACAATGCAAAATACAACTTAAATCAAGTGTAAATTGCTACACCTTATCAGCACTATGTTGTCATTGTTCACTCTGTCTTCCTTAACAGACAAAAGGCCACTGCTTAAATAGCCTCTCCACTTGGCACTACCTCCCTGGTTGTACATTGGTGGAGGTGACTTCACTGGCTTCTAGTTTACCTGTTTCCAAAGTTATAGATCACGCTGATTACAGTAAAAACACTCCTCCTTAATCCACATTTTAACCATACATAAATGAAATAACAAATAAACCTAAATAATACCTGGAACTAATTTGTCTTACCTTCACTCATTTGGACTAGTCCAACGACCTCCCCCAATCATATTAGTCAGAGTATAAAAGCAGGAAGTATTGCAGCACTTCTTCCTTTTGTCTCTGACCACATGTTAATTTAACTTATTTTGACAAGAAATAAATCAATTAACTAAAGTTAATCTAACAATGCATGTAAGATTTTAATTCAACCAAAGATGTTGGACTAACATACCAAACATAATACAAAACACAAACAAACCCAGGATCTTTATCTGTAAAATGATGATTACTGATGGTAAAATAGCTGAAAACAAACAAATATGGTTAAACTAAAGATGGTATTAATAAATAAGACAAATGGTCTCACCCACTTTGTCACAAACGTGTTAAACACATCAAAATCATAGACAAACTAACCAATCAGATGTACACTTGGTGTGTATAGGTGCATTCGCATGTGTCATGGTTGTGCTTTGATTTTACTATTGTGAAGAAGTCAAGTTTGATTTTATAGTTACAGTAGAGTAGATAGTAGAGTACAGAAGAGTAAAAGAAAAAACACACATAATAAAGCAGGAGCCTGTGTGGATGTGGAAGTCTTCTTTATCCTGACGTGACAGGAATGTATCAGATATCACATCTGGACTGAGTCAGAACTTCTAAAAGTTTATTTTTTCCCTTTGTGGACGTTTGTGCGACAGACTCAGCAGCTGATTTCATTAATGACTTCCTCCTCTGAGGTTCAACTCGGTGTTAATTAGTGAGACAAGCTGCTGTTGTATTTGGGTGCAGTGGAAATCTTTAGACTCTGACAGCTCAGGACGTGTCTGCTCTAAAGTGGCTGTGTTTATAGAGGCAGAAGAAGAAAGTGATCAACTGACTGACTCTGCAAGTGGACGAAATGTGCAGTCATCTTTAAGAGACAAAACCACTATAAATCCACACTTCAGGACATTGGTCGGACTATGGGTCGGTCCATCACTGTAGTGTGTAGGGGTCCTCACCATGATCAGGTGTGTCTTGCTGTTTAGGCTGTGGATATTCATAGTCCCAGAGGATAAACACTGCTGATGTTGGAGACTCCTGACTTCGCCACCAGCAGTACGCTTCATTATGTTGCACTATGCTCCAGTATACTTCATTATGTTACATTATGCTATATTAAGCAGTGTTATGTTGTACTGCATGATGTTGCATTCCGTTACGACACGTAATGTTATGATGTCACATTATGTTAGTTATAATCTGTACTGTTATGTACAATGTGTTACATTACATTAGATTACAGTGTGTTACGTTGCATTGCATTTTATGTTGCTTTATGTGACTTTATCATATACTCGGTTATGTTGTGGTATATACTTATTTTAACCCAAACCACACGCTTTTCCTAAACATACTTTTTTTGTACCTAACCAAACTGCAACTGTTTAAATTCATAAACTTCTAACCTTATGCATAATTATTATAATCTAATCTGCATATTGTCAGTGAATGTATTGAGACTGTTCCCTCTTCTTCAGATCTATCAGTATATGTATATATACAGTATTAGGGTTGCACATCTCTCCGTGATAAACGATTCGATATGCATCTAGATACACAGGTTACGATACGATTCAAAAACAATATTATTACAGACCGATTCGATATGAATTGATATAGGAATGATACGATTTGATTTGATTCTACAGTTAATATTTATTATAGATATTTTATAAAATAAAGAAGCCAATTCTATGAAAGTCACTATCTTACTGTACAGTACAATATTTTCGTTTCAAATATGTAAAAGACCACATATCCCCAAGCACTGTTGCTTTATGGCACTGGCAAAAAAAAAAAAAAAAAAAGAATGACAGCAAAATCACATGTCAATGTATTTATTTTTAGACATGGACCAAAAAAAGTCTGGCTGAATCAATATCATTTGTTGGAGAGAATCTGGTGGATTTTCAAAATAAAATACCCTGTGCAAACTGCCGGTCGTAAAATCAGACAAAAGTGAAACAAATTAACTACGTAGCATGTTTAGAAGAACATACACCGGGAAAATGGCCAAATCTGAGCAAGTAAATAAAGTCTCTTCCGGTGGCATTTGAAGTCACGTACAGGACAAAATAAAGAGAGAGAGTAACACTAAACTGTGATAAAAGGCTTTTGCATTAAAGCTGCTAATAAAGCATGAAAATAATCTGGTTTCTCATCAGATTTTGAACCTGGCTCTGATGGACATCAGGTCTTTAACAATGAATACAGTTTGAACCTCCGTGCTTTTTCATCCTGGTTTGGGTGTGTTTGTTTTGCCCTCTGGTGTCGACTGTATTTGCGAGGTGGAGGTGGAGACAGCAGAGTGACTCTTCACGGCTTGGCGAAAATCTCTGTTTGTCTACCAGCCAGTGACAGGTGCTTTTCTGTTCCACTAAACATTTGCGTGAAAAAATGAATCAACATGTCTGTTTGGATTTACTGTGGACCCCCCCTCTCCCCACAGTGCATGTCCATTAACTGACAGTAAGAGTGTTTCACCTTCAGTCAAGCCTTTAGCAGTCCAGACCGGCTGCACACTGCTAGCACTCTGAACCTCGTTTCTGCGAATCAACCAGATGGCCAACTTGGCAGAGACAGATATGAAGTTCAATCTTCTTAAACAAACATGAAAGTGAAATCAAACTGAAAGTGAACTCCTCAAACTGCCTTTTTTGTCAAACGGTGCTGAGGACCCGAATAAATAATCCTCCCCCACCTCCCAGATCCAGATGGACTCTGTATCTTTTTGTAGCTATTGCTCCATTGTGATGACCCACTCCACCCTGTCTTCCGTTCCTGGTTGTGTGGTTTGTGTGGTCCTATTTCCAGTGTAGGTACTTCAAGTGGGTGTGGCAGAGGGTCGTCAGCAAAGTGGACACACCTAACTTGTCACAAACCGGGCCATACGGCCATGACAAAAAGTAGAGATGCACACAACAAAGCCCATTAACAAATTATTTATTAAGAAAAGAATGTAACTAAACTAACAGTAGGATATGAAATCAGTGGGATCAGTGGTGTAGTTACATTCTTTTCTTAATAAATAATTTGTTAATGGGCTTTGTTGTGTGTGTCTTCCTCCTTTTTGTCATGGCCTGCATGTATGGCCTGGTTTGTGACACCATGCACAACCCTACACCGGTCAGGTTTGTTATGAATGCTCTCAGGGATGATAGTATGGCAGCACATACCTCCTTCGTGACTCTGTTGCTCAGCCTGATTGAGGTGATGTTGTTGCTCACCCTCAGAGCATCCACAGATGTTGCCGTCACCGTCATCAGCTGATATCAGTTTGGCTCACTGAGATTGGCTCGCAGGCTGGCAGACTGCAGTGTTTCTGAGTGAGCCTTCCAGTAAGGCCCAGGTACTCAGGTTGTAAGAGAAAAGGTTGTTTCCCATTGTAGCCTAATCATCCAGTTCTTCTCAATAGCAGAGGAGCTGTATCAAGCCAGCTTGGGTTGTAAATATACAGCAACCTCTGTGCGCAATCCAGAGTCCAATTGAGGCAATTTTGGACACAGTGTTAATCACAACTTGCCCCCTGTTCAGATACGGGCAAGTAGAGGGCTGCCTCCCTGATCCAGTGCTCACCAGACCAGGAAAAATCCACAATGGTTCTCAAAGAGGTCAGTGTAAAAGGACATTGCGTGGCTCCTCCTCTCTCCTGGATTGGTGGTAACTCTGCCTCCTGGAAGTTTGAGGCAGGCCAGCCTTCCTTCCTCCTTCCTCTGAGGCACCGATCTTTCCAGGATGAAAAAGAAAGAGCTTGGAGCATCCATGTCCTTCAACTGTAGAAAGCGAGATTTTACAAGAGCGTCCTTTACTCTCTCCTTCTGGAAGGAGCTCAGTCTTCTCTTGAAGTCTTCTTCTCTTGAAGCAGCTGACTCACAGTGGGTTCAGAGTCTCTATTTAAACCCTATTCCATATTCTTTGTACTGGTTTCTTGTTTCTTGTAGTCTCTTGCAAGAACAATACATCTGTCCTTTTTTGGAAGATTTGGTTGCAGCGCCCCAACACATGCGGACCAGCCTGTTGCTTCAGTAGAGGCAGGCCCGTTGTTTGTGAACACGCAGGACGTTTATGTCCCACATCTCCACACTCGAGCTGTCCTGGGCTGGCATATACCATCACCTTTACGCTGAAAGATACCTCCCGTTTTTGTGCAGGTGAATCCAGAAATATGAACACCCGCCGTCTCACATGCTTTGGTTTGTGAATCTTACATCACAGATTCAGTTTTAATCCACTAGCAAATTTCCAAATTTACAGAATCTTCAGTGACTCGTAGGTATGAACGGTGGAACACCAGATATGGTGATCCACAGCGTCCACCACCACCACTCACACTCACCAGAAATGGAAAAGAGAGGAGAGGAGAGGAGTAAACAACAGAGGAGAGAAGGAAATGAGAAAGAAAAGAGGTAAAAAAGAGAGCAGTGAGGTCTCGGCTCCTGATTAACATTTGAATTCTCAGGTCTGATTAAAAGAGTAAATCTTCTCCCAGTGCATGCTGGGAGCAGAGGGGAAGGTGGAGGTGAGATAAATATGGCCGCCTGTGTGTGTGTGTCTCACATTGATCATGTTTATGACTCTGTATGTTTGGCTGTGACTCATTTGGAGGAAGAGGAAGCTTACATCACACACACATACATCCACTGTGTGTGTGTGTGTGTGTGTGTGTGTGTGTGTGTGTGTGTTTGTGTGTGTGATGATTCATGGAGGACATTTCTGAACATGATTAGTCATGTGAGCAGCTGAAGGAACTGTACGTCCTGCAGCAAAGAGAGCTAAGACGAGGATGCTGTGTCGTTGTTGCGTGAATGGAAACACATTGAACATGAAGACGATAAAAACGTGTCCTTGAACATTTGTCTCTTTTTCAACTATGTACATCCAAACCTTTACAGGCTTGAAACCAACTCTTCTTCTCTGTGGTCCAAAATGCCTGTGGTAGACTTACCCCCATATTCCACCAGGCATGGACACGGCTCGCTGCGTGTGCACCATGTCAGTGCGAGCAGTACCCGGCCATTCTAGTCATGTATCAAACCCCACTGGTCCATTTCAGAAGCGGCTCTCTGCTCGGCTCTGTGTTGAATATGCGTCTGTTCTATTTAAACCGACCACCTTGAGTGGGTGGAAGCCAGACACAGAACAAAGCAAAGAGAATCTGGTGGATTTTCAAAATAAAGCGGTGGGGTTTCGGAATAACACTCCCCCGGAGCTCTGAGTTTACAGTACGGGCAGCCCGGCTAACAAACTGAGCTAACAGCAGCTACAGTTGGCAGCAGTTTACTTCACTGTCCATCAGGAAACCAGAAAAGCAGAAAACATTTTCTCCATAAAATATGATCCAGTTTCACCAAAATCAGTCAAATAGTTGGTGATGTGTGACTTAGTGCTGTAAAGCGTTACGTATTTCTCCTGACCTGGAGCCCAAAGTTACATAGTGTGAGAACAGACGTACGAATGACAGAGACACCATTCACCTGATTACAAGTCAGTGTAGCATCAACAGGATTTAACATCTGTACCTCATCGTTGAACACGAACTGCTTCAAAGCTCACTCTCCTACCTGGACTGTCTCACCTTATTAAAAAATGAACGATGTGACGTTTATCCAACAGCTCAGCGTGAGCGTGACTTGACTTACCGGACGACTCGGATCAAAGAGAGGAAACGTTAACGCGCAGCTCATCTTCAGGTGCAGAAATCCCACCCCTCCTTGGGGAGACTTATCTCTCCCAGTGTGAGGATTAAGGCCATGTTTGGAGAATAATACACAGAGTACAGTGTGCTTATGTAAGCTGTCAGCCTGTGAGCTCTGCAGGCTGATTCAGCCTCAAACCACCAGCAGCATTCCATGAACGTGACGGAGACGGAACAGGTGGAGATGTTCATACACTGCCACACGTTTCACCACCACAAACACAACGTCCAGTCAAACACTTTCTCTCTTTTCACTCTCCCGGAGTGGTGTGCTTCCTGTTTGATACCGTCTATGGGTGATTTGAAAATTTGAATTTCCTGCTTTGCTGCTTCGCTCCTCCATCTCGTTCATATCACTCCATCTCTTTCTCAACCCCTCTTCAGTGAAGATGAAGGGTTTATCCTCGTCTCTCCATGAGTGAGTGATGATGCGTTTCCTGCTGCAGCAGAATGTGTCATGTCATAGCTGCAGCAGAGCAGCATGTGGCTGTTTACAGTGTTAACACAGTGATGTTGATGATGAACACACGGCCGTCTCTTTCAGGTCACTGATTGGCTGTCAGACTCAGATCAGCCACAGTTCAGGTGAACATCTGCTCTATATTAAACTGCTGATAACCATAGCAACAGTATTAATGCTTACACCAGGCTACAATTGGCGTATTTATGGACTCCTCAAGGACCTCTACAACCTTCTCAAGGATCTCTATGATCTTCTCAAGTTCTCAAGATGTCCACAGCATCTTCAAGGAGCCTTGGAAACCCATGGAGCCCATTGTAGGACTTATGGAATCTTTTCACAGACTTCTGGAAACATCATCTTTATCATAACTTTGGCACCCTCCATCTAGGGAACCCTCATCTACTTCCCCAAAGATCTCTGGCTCCACCATTAGAAGCCAGGAACCTACTCAAGGACCTCTGTTAATTTCTCAAGGACAGCTGTAACCATAAATTCTTCAAGGACCCTTGGAAAATCCCTTGGAAGAGCCCATTACAGTACCACAAGAGCCTGTTACACTGCCACTTTAGAGAGCAAGAACCTTTAAAAACTCCTAAAGGAACTTGGAAATTCCAAGAAAAGAAAAAAAAATCTGAAACCTCTTTAAGGACCTCCTCCAGGATGTCTGGAGACTCTTCAAAAAGGTCTGTAACTTTCCAAGGACCCATGACCCCTAAAGGATCTCGGGAACTTTCCAAGGACAGCTAGAATCTGGAACCTCTTCTTCTCAAGGAGAGAGCAAACAGTGTTGCCTCACAGTGATTGGTCGTGGTACATGTTTAAATGTGATGGTACCATCAGCCAAACAGATGTGTCATCTGCACATCACACCACACAGCGTGGAGTCATCTCAGTCCTGGATGCTGGTTTTCATTCATCCATCTATTTCCTCTGCCTCATTACATATGCAGCAGGATCCCCGTGCTGTCAGCCAATCAGATGTCTGCAGTTATTTTTAGCCGTCCCACTGACTCGGCAGCTTCCTCAGAGAAATCCTCCGCTCCAGAAATAGAGCGAGAGAACTTACATAACTCAGAGAGAGAGAGGGGATATAAAAATCTTTACTTTGACATGAATAAAACTGAAGATAAATCTGACCTGAGATCAGAGATTCAGAGTGAACCTGTGTGAGATGGAAACAGATCTGGATCTGGGACAGATTGTGGTTTTAATATTTATGTTTCATATCTGTTTATCCTCTCTCTACACGGCTATTTTTGACGTAATAAATGAAAACTAGTTCTGAGTTCAGACCTGATGACTAAATGTGGTTTGTAGTTTTTGGTTTTTGAGTGTCAGTTTGAACCAGATCTCAGATCAGTCCAGTTAACAGATACTCTACATATCACACACTGTATGGTTTTGTGTAGTGACTGGACCAGAGTTGGGCTGGTTCTGTTCCAGTCTGGGTCAATCAGTCATTACAAGTCAGATTGATCCTGTGGGTCTTCATTTCCTGGTGTGGGTCTTGTGGCTCCAATCATTCTCATGGCCAAATTCCACCAGGCATGTTTGTGTGTTATGGAAGCTGCTGAGCGGCACACAAAGCAAAAAAAATGGAAAATGTCCAGGTCTAGATTATCCAGATTTTCCACATTGTGTAACTCATACACTGTGTTCCAAATTATTATGCAGATACGATTTCAATTGAATGAACATTTGATTTTTAGTTTTTCAATTAACATTTTCAATTGTGCGTCTTCCCCTGTCTGTTCAGATGACACTGACGTCATTCTCAGACAGGTTTGGTAATTTGTTTTCCAAGTGAGCCTAATTAACAGGAAACTACTAAAGGCAGAAGTCACAGGTTTCATGCAACATGGGAAAAAACAGATAAAAAGTGTAAAATAGTGCAGTATCTTGCAAAAGGTATGACAACATAGGATATTTCACAAAGAATAAAGAGAGATCATCATACCGTGAGAAAGTTTGTGTCTGATTCACAGTGCAGATGTGTTAGTTCAGATAAATGCGTGTTAAGGAAAGGTTTGTGTAAGGCAAATTTATCGTATTAAGAGAGCATGAGTGTGAAAAAGCCACTGATGAGTAGCAAACAGGTATTAGAAGCTGCTGGTGCCTCAGAAGTCCCCAAAACCTCTCAATGCAGGATACCCCAGAGGCTTGCGGATGTGCATAAAGCTGTATTTTGGCCACACTTAAACAATTCCCACGAGGAAAACCTCAGTGGGCTCAGAAATAAATGATGACTAATTTTCAACAGTTTTATTCACTGATCAATGCTCTGGATGGTCCAGATAGATGTAGTTCTGGATAGTTGGTGGATGGCCACCATGTCCTAACAAGGCTGCAACATCAGCAAGGAGGTGGTGGAGTTATGTTTTGGGTTGGAATCATAGGAGATGAGTTGGTAGGCCCCTTTAAAGGTGGGGTAGGAGATGTTGGGAAAACGATTCCAGCAAGCTATATTTTGAAAATACACACCCATGCCTTTTCTTCAGACCTCCCCTCGAAACCATGCCTTCAAAGTAATGGAAGGGTCTCTATTCGTTCATGAATGGGTGAATGCGCAGAGGGGGAGGGAGAAGCGGACTGAATTTTGATGGACGTGTCAGGATCCAATCATAATGAGCAGCCCGCTCAACGCGATTGGACGGTGTTTTCCCATGATTTCGCCCTCTAGACTGGACTAAAACATTTCGTTTTTTTGACAAACTGCAATGGCTGCAATGGGGTCGTGAAGAGGTTTTCAGTATGGTAGAAAATGCTCCAGAAAACACCCCACCTTTAAGGTGCCTGAAGGTGTCAAAATGACCTCTGTAAAATATGTGGAGTTCCTAACTACCCATTTCCTGCCATGGTATAAAAAGAACTTTGCCTTCTGGAATAAAATTGTTTTCATGCAAGACATCGCACCACCCCATGCTGCAAAAAATACCATTGAGCCCTTGGTTGCTTTGGGCATAAAGGGACAAAAACTCATGATGTGGCCACCATCATCCCCTGACCTCAACCTTATTGAGAACCTGTGGAGCATCCTTAAAAGGAAGCTCTATGAGGGTGGGTGGCAGTTTACCTCAAAACAGCAGCTCTGGGAGGTGATTCTGGCATCCTCAAAGGAAATACAGGCAGAAACTGTACATGGATTTACAAATTCAGTGGATGAGAGAGCTGTTAACTTGATGTCAAAGAAGGGCTTGTATGTTATTATGTAACTTGATCTGTAAATTGTTTGTTTATGATTGAAATGGCTTTGATTTGAGAAAAATTACCTCCTAATGCAAAAAATACATCAGATTTCTGTTTTCAATCCTTTAGAAACCACTCTTTTGCAATTTTAACAAAAACAAAATTTAACAAAAACAGTATATGCATAATAATTTGAAACACAGTGTATGCACTCTAGAGCAGGGGTTAGGGCAAAATGTGTTTTTTTTTGATGATTTACAGACTTTATCATGGAAAGATTGCTGTGTAGTGAACTGCTAACTGTGGTTAGCTCAGTCAGTTGTGTTGCTAACTGAACTGGCTCAGCCCTGGGATGCCAGGCACTAAACCCCTTAAGAAAACCACCTCAGTAGGCGACTGTATTCCCTGACAGAGTGGACACCGCTGGTTTCAGGGATAGTGTTCAGTCCTGGGTCCAGCCATGGAAGAATAAGACTGACACTGGCTAATAGAAAAACTAATTGAGATGAAAAAGAAGAAATGGCATATTCAGAAAGAATGAGAAAAGGTTTATGGCAAGACAAAAAAGAAGCCCAAGTGAAAAATTCAAGCAAAGGGGGTCCAAGAAACTGTAAACAGAGAGAAAGAAAGCAGTTGTCAACTTTCTGTCCGGAGATGAAAATAGTCATCTTCTAGCTGGGAAAAAAAGACACCATGACCAAAAATAAACAGTAATTTTAAAGAAGAGTTTTCACAAAGCCCCTCCTTGAGCTCCATGCACAGTATCAAACAGGTGGAACAGCATCTGTCCATATCCTACAGACAGTTTACCAGAAATCTGCCTTTTATATCACCGGGCCAAGGACCAGGGATAGAGGTACTTGTGCATGTATAGAACATTGGTTCCCAAACGGTGTGCCGTCAATCACGTCCTGGTGTGCTGTGGGATTTTGTGACAACCATACATTATTATTGCAATATACAAAATAATAACTTTTTAATTTACTATATCAGTTCTTTGTATGCACTCATTTCATAATACAGAGGCATACCGTATACCTAAAATCAATTATTTAAAAAAAAATCCTCAAAGAGAACCCCATATTTCGCTGTTTGCGCAGGTGGGAATTATAAGACTGTGACACATCAAAGGCTGTAGGACAACATTAAAACAGAGAAACACACGAGAGGGAAAATGGAGCGCTTTCTTGTGCGGAGCAAACCACCAACCACCAGTGCAGAGACTGCCAACAACCCACCACCAAGAGGAAAAAAACTGTCAGCAGACTGTCAGGAAAGTTACCTGTCTTATTGCTTCAGTTGGACCGGGGATGTCAACAGTTCTCAGCCCAAGTACGTCCTCTGTTGGGAGAGGTTAGCTAATGCTAACATGGTTCAAAGCAAGCTGAAGAGGCACTTGGAAACCAAACATCCCTTCCATGTTGAAAGAAACTTGGCCTGCTTCAAAAGAGGCCGGGATCTGAACCAGCGGACACTGTGATTCTGTATACGCCGAACACCTTCAGACCTTAAAAGAGAGGTTTGAGCATGTGGCTGACATTGAGGACTATAACTGGATCTGAGACCCATTCAACCAGGAATCAGGATTCATCTCAACAGAAAAGCTTACTATGAAAGAGAGAGAGGAGTGCACAGAGCTCTGTGTGGACTGCACACTGAAACTTCACTGAAACTGGCTTCTGCATCGAAGTACCCAAGCATCTCCCACCACACGATTGAGCAACTTCTTCTTTTCCCTGTGCTGAATTTCTGCTGAGTTTCCTTTGCCTCATTTTTAATTTTGTGACCTGTTTGGTTTATAAGGGAGTGTTGTAGGGCTGTCAAAATTGCTCCAAAATGACGTTTGACTATTCGCTCTAAAAAAACACACATAGTTTCGACCCATTCAGATATCTATATTTGCTCATTATGTCAATAACAGGAGGACAAACTAATATGAGATAACTACTTGTATAGGTATTTTTTAATTTCAGTTTTAACATGTCTTTGAAAACACATTAGCACATTACAAAATAAGTAAATGAACTAATGGCCTATACCAGACCTGGGCAAACTGTTCCACAAAGGGCAGGTGTGGCTTCAGGTTTTCTTTCCAACCAAGCAGTAGCACACCAGACTTGACTCATTTAATCAACTGATCTCAGTCCTCAGACAGTTGATTGGCCAAAATGTGTGCTCTTGGTTGGTTGGAACAAAAACCTGCAGCCACACCGCACCTTTGTGGAACAGTTTGCCCAGGTCTGGCCTATTCTGTAAAACCTTTAAGACATTTAAGACTTTTAAGTACAACTCCTGTGACCTGTCCCTGACCTGTCATGCAGTGCGGCCACTCGCAAAGATGATAACGCTGATGTGTTTTTTTCCACAGTCCAATATTCATTTTCACAATCAAATCTCCATTTTATTAAATATTTGAATATATATATTCAAATTTTGAATATTCGTTGACAGCCCTAGTGTTTTGCTGCTTTGATGAAGTTTCAAATTATTTTTTGAAATACTTTGTTAATAAATATTTCATGAGCAATATAGTTGTCTTTGTCACGTTTTGTTTGGCGTTAGTAAATAATTATGCACATTTACAGATATTTTACATGATATGAGTGATAACGTGTTGTAAAGGCTATTTTGCACAACGGGTGTGCCTGTGATTTTTACTTGGTGTACCTTGGGCGCAAAAAGTTTGGGAACCATTGGTATAGAACATGAGAATATCCAGCTATTGGTCAGCAAACTTTCCAAGAGAGGACAACTAGCATCTCAGAGTTAGTGAGAATGATGTGTGTGACCCAAAAAACAAACCATGCATGGATTGTGTATGTCTGAAGCGCTGTTTCGATGAAATTGAATTTCCTGACACAGACTGCACTGAGATTTCTTGGGAACAATGGGAGTGGGTAACATCAACAAATGGTGAAAAACCCTTTGCAAATGTTTTAAAACACACCTAGACAGGGACAATCCAGGACTTAAAAGAACTATTTCATAAAAAGCTAGAAGCATTGGCCATTCATCAGTTCAACTGGATCCACCAAACAGAACAGTTCCGTGACCTGAAGCAAAATCTGACTGAGTCTGTATGTAAAGTTGTTCTTCACATTGATTTTTCTGAAAATTATGCCTGCAAGATGAGCACAGAAATACAATCTTATCATTTTGGAGGCAGCTGAAAGCAGGCCACAATACGCACTGTGGTCCTCTACGAAGCCCACAGCACCAAATCATATGCCACAGATGAGCGGGCAGTGTGGGCACACCTGGAGCCCATATTGAAAGAGCATCGGGAAACCAACCCACAAATTACAGTTCTCCATGTCATCAGTGATGGATCCATTGCACAGTACAGGAACAAATCAAACTTGTGCCTTTCCTTTCTGGGTTCAAGCATGTGACATGGAACTATTCAGAATAGTCCCATGGAAAGGGTGCCCCGGATGGCATTGGTGGTGCTGTAAAGGGGGATGCTGATCTCTATGTTCGACGAGGAGGTGAGCTGCAGACTCCACTGGACTTGTATAAGATGCTGGCCAAAAAATCAGGGTCAACTATTACTCACCGTTGGATAAACGAAAAGAGCATCCAGAAATATGATGAGCTGATTCCAGAAAATTTGACTGCTATGAGAGGAACCTTGAAGATACACCAGGTTTTGTCTTCACATGCAGCCCAAATCAGTCACAGGGAGGTTTCATGCTTCTGCAAGCATGCAGAAATGAAGACATGCCTCTGTTACCAGCCAGTAAAAGTCAACCTGAGAGAAACCATGTGCCACACTGAAGCTGCAAAAAGCAGTCCTGAGCCACCAACGAACATGCCAGTCTTCAAGACGTAAGTGGCAAGTTTGTGATTGTGAGCTATGATGAGCTTCGATACATGGGCCAGGTCCTTCAGGACGTGGGAGAGGACGTCCAGGTTAGCACCATGCGGCAGTCGGATGACAAGAACTTGTTCATATGGCCACACACTCCAGATGTAATCTTTTGTATGCTGTCATCTCAGAACCTGAGCCAGCAACTTCACGCTGTTGACCAGCCAAGGCTGGGCGAAGTTCACGAATACCTAAAAAACTGCCTGCAGTTAACACCATATCCCCCACATTCACATGGACATTAAAATACAGAGAAATTAACATTAATTTTTTCAGGAAACCAAGGCAAACCAAGGCACCACCATGTGATGCACATTCCGATTTTTATTGTAAAATGTTTGAATTATTTGTTCAAAACAAAGTATGTTTGAGATTTTTCATGTTTATGGAAATGTAATTACATTGTTTTATTTGTATTGTTATTGTAATTTTATTATTGTATTAATTCTATTAATTCTATGTTTTGTATTAAAACTATTGTTTATTGACCTATATTTATTATATAATATCTTCATATCATTTGGTGTGACCAATGAAAGTAGTAACTCTATTGAATTCAAAACATAATATCTAGTTTCTGTAGCTGAAATACAGTACTCACAAAAAGTTAGGGATATTCAACTTTTGGGTAAAATTTATGGAACATGGAAAAAGTTCATGCTACATTATGTACATCATGGACATTGAGTACATTATGGAAAATAGCTAATTATAAGATAAATAAGATTAAATTTGGCCTGTTGAAAATCCTTTATACATCATTGACCCTAACCCCCAAAATCCACCGGACCCATCCGCGGCACGTTGCATGAGCGTAGTGTCGTCGCAAGTAATACGTGACCATTCTAGTCAATGTATCAAACCCCACCGGCTCCGTCGTGGTCCATTTCAGACACATCCCAGAAGCGCCTCGACGCTTGCCTATGCGTGAATTACGCGTCTGTTCTACCAAATACGTGACGCTCACAGAGTGAGCGGGCCCAGTGGATTTTTCCAGTAATAGTGCTAGCTGCAATGCATCGGTAGCGGTGTAATGCACACTTGCTATTCGCTACCCGAAATGCCAATCAATATCCACGACAAACAGCAAACACGTCAAAATGAGGAAGTAAACAGAACTCTGCTTCGTGTTTCATGAGATATCACACACTGGATGAGAGCAGCAATCCACTGCTGGAGGATGAATCAGTGTTTCAGACTGTGGTTAAATCAGGCCCAGCTACTGCTGCCCTCCACTGCTGTACTGTACTGTGTGTGTGTGTGTGTGTGTGTGTGTGTGTGGCTTTAAACCACTTCCTGATTTAAAGGGATGGAGAGATTAGAGCGTTAAAGGGGAGGAAACAGATCCCTGATTTTCCCTGCAGGAGGTTGCTGTGTTTGGAAACAGAAATCTGTGTCACATCTGTTCCCACAAGAAATTTCAACATATCAAAACACATTATCAGAGATATAACCAAGAGTTGCACAATTCATAACATGAGACTGAGATACTGATATCATATCATAGATCATAAAAAACTTTGGTGTATCAAGTCAACGTCTCACTGTTACGTCAACACAGCACATTTGACTCCTGTTTCGTCTCCCTGCCGTTCGTCGCGAACACGTGAGCTCACCTGCTGTTGCCGATCATTAGTTAATGAGCGGAGGCAGGTGTGAACGAGGTGAGAGCCGCTCCTCCTCACTGTCAGTGTGTTATTAAAGCCTTTCACTGCACTTCGTCTCTGTTTGCCCTGCTGCTAAACACAGTCCAGGTGAGACCCAGAGGATGTTTCCACAAATATCCCTGTGCGTCTCAGCCTCAGACGGTGTGACGTTCATCTGTTTGTGTTTGTTTCTGTTTGTTTGTTTGGTGTGTTAATGTGCTTCAGGTCAGATGAGACTAAAGAGCTGCGTCTCATCTGTCTGGTGCTAAATGAGCTCTATGTAACTTTATGTTTATTTCGAATATTTACTTTGTAGCTTTCCAAGGTGATGTTTTAGTAAATTTGGTAATGTTTATGAGGAAAATATTGGATGAATTTATATGTGAAAAAGTCACCCAGACCTGGTCAGCCCTCCCTTGTATGTTTGAGTATATGTTGAGGATTCCAGCCATGTTGATCTTAAAAAAATCTAAAATACGAAGTTCATGACTTCATGATTTCTGTCTTTTGATTCACTGGAATGATTTTAAAATGAAATATAGTGAAATACTGAACAGGAGCTCTGGGCTCTAAGCCGTCTTTAGATTTCGAATCATCTCCAATATTTACTGTGTTTTACCACCAGTCTGCTCATGGAGCTTTTTAGGTCAGGCAGAATATAACACTATCTCCATTGAGTCACTTTTCATGGCTTTAGTACGCTGTGTTTGAGTCGAATTAGTTTGTTGCAACCCGGACCGTCGACCAATGAAGAATGGACGTGTCGCCACCAAAAGGTTCCTGAAGCGCCGCTTTGAAGCTCAAAATATGCAGTGCTGCCTGCCGCCATGTTGGCTGTTTCGCCTCTTCTGCGTCCCGACTAATCTGAAAATCTGCAAAGATGTGGATTACTGAAACCAATGACAAAACATGTTTATTTCTGCTGTGAAGTTATTCATTTTAACATGGGGGCTTATGGAGGTTCTGCAGCTGGCCTCAAATGGCTGCTTGAGGAATTACAGTTTTTGGCACTTCTGCATTGGCTTCACTTCAGACATGGAGATCGGGGCTTGGTGCTGACATGGGCAGTGTGAGGGATCACAGAAAAAAATACAGATTTCAAAAGAAGAACATACTGACTGTAGTATGGAAGCCAGTGATCGTGTTTCCTTAATCTCTGATGACATAATATGGACATTTTAAGAGTTAATTTAATATATCTAACAGAATATACCTTTAAAGAACATCGTAAATTTTATGACATTGTAAAATAAATGCGTGTTCAACTCCTGAATGTCACGACTCACCTACAGCACTTTATCAGAGAGGATTGGATTTGATCTAATTCCTGGTTTAGTGTTGAATGAAAAGAATGTAATTCCTGAATTTAGGAAGTGGTGTGTGTGTTTTGTATGTATGCTGCACCTTGTACTGCTGGGATCAGCCAGTCTGCCACGTTCAGGCAGGATTCATCACTTATTAGAACATGAGCGGTTTGTGGTGCTGCAGAGACCGCAGTGATTAGACTAATACCTGGTTTTACGGGGGAAATGGAAAATACCTGAGCCAGAACAGGATCAGAGGGATGCAGTGAGGAGAGGTGAATACAAATGACTAAATGCTGATGATGCACGCAAATGTAGTTTTGTTTCACGCTAAATGAATCAGGTTTCATCATGTTATTCCCTGCTGCAGTACATAAATGCACATTCAGTGTGCTGATACTCAGAATAACAGAACAACCTCTGTGTGATGTCTTTTATTCAACAGTTCAACAAGCTACATTTATTGTTGCTGAGCAGCGCGTAAACATTTCCCGAACACTGTTAGCTACTTGGTGTAGGTCTGCACGTTTGCACAGAGCAGTTGCTTTGTATCACGTATAAACCAATATATAAGAGTATATATAAGAGTCTGCTGACAGCCACTTTGGTAGAAATATCAGTCTGTTTCCCATCTTGACGTTCTGATAAAAATCAAACATGTTTAATATTATCACCAAAGAGGAAGCAGGAAACCGGGTAGTTACTTTGGTAAAGGCTTTGCTAAGATCTAAAATCCTGTCACAAACACATGACAGACGGTGAGTTACCAGTTTTTAGACTGTTTATTTTGGTGTCTGATCCACCAAGCAACTCATATTTCAGTGAGAAATCTTCACATTTGAAACAGTTCACCTAATTCCTACACTTGCCTAACACTAAAATAACACTTGTCTAACACTAAAATAACACTGGTAAAGAGTTCTTAAATCCAAAATGTAACATTTGTACAGAAACAGTTCATCTTTATGGATCATATTGATGCTGAATTGACAGTCAGACTGTCGACATATGACGTTCTTTATCTGGTGTTTGTAGACTGATGTGTTTTTAACGGACACATGATGAAGTGTTCAAATGTCATATTTCTTTAATGGAGCTGGTAACTGTAACTGGTTACTGTTAAGTATGATAAGGTTGTCTGACGTTGACTGCTGTTAGTTATTGGTTTGATTAATGGCTGTGTATTGATTACTGATGGACAGTTTCTAACAGCAGTATGCAGTAAATGGTTGATCTACGTGTGTTTTTAAAGTACTCATAGAAATATGTTCATGTTTGTTACAATCTAAGACAGATGATTAATATTAATGTAACATTAATTAGGGCTGGGTATCACCAGGTACCTCGCGATATGATACTATCACGATATTTTGACCATGATAATGATAATTTCACGATACAGCGATTCTGCGATAATCGATATATTGTAAGAAATTTCATTCATGATACAGCAGGATATCTGTGTCACTGAAGAAATTCAAAATTTATTATGTTTATTATGTTTGCTAATCCTCTGCCTTACGCCATTCCCTTCTTCTTTTCTTTTTCCTTTTTCTTCTCTACCGCAGTGACGCTGTAAATCAATTGTAGCAGGTTTTTGTGAGAGAATGTGTTTAGAGTGGCTGCATGTTTATTGTTTATATATCGATATTTGGCACCAGTGTATCAATAATATCCCACAAGGCGAAATATGGCAATATATCTTAGTATCGATATTTTGGCACACCCCTAATGTTAATATTAGAACAGCTGTAAAGTGATACATGTAGTTAGAAGTGCATTATATCAGAAGAGTCTTGTCCAATCAGATTAGTCCGTACGGTTGTATAAATACAAATATGGACAAAATGTTGCCCCTCAGATGAATCCACTGACACTTCCATGTTTCCATGTAAATACATGTGTTGTGAAAGAGATCGATAGGCAGCTATTTTTAGAACTGATACACCGTTAAAGGTGTTGAACGTTCCCTGCCTCCGGCTGCTTGGTTCTGATGATTCTCAGCTTTAAATTTTGTTTCGTGTGGTAATCTGGTCAGATGTTAGCTCTGATATTGTGAAGGTGTGGCGGAGAGTAGAGGGTGCTGGGAGGCCTTTAGTCACAGTTTGTGAAGCTCTGTTTAACTTTGTAATATGTAGAAACAAAATGTGATCATGTGAATACAGTGAAAGTCCGTAACTGATGAAAAGAGCACAAAGACAGCATATCAACGTTCAAAAGTCAGCGTCCGTGATGGTATGGAAGCATTAGTGCACACAACATTATGGGTAACCTGCACATCTGTGAACGCTCCAGTAATGCTGAACTATATATACAGGTTTTGGAGCAACATATTCCAAGTAGACGACGTCTTTTTCAGGGATGGCCTTGATTATTTATCCAGACAATGTCAAACCACATTCAGCATGTATTCAAACAGCATGCTCACCTATTGAAAATGTCTGCCGCATTATGAAACGTACAATATAATGATGTAACGAAGGAGACTTGAACTGTTGAGCGGTTGAAATCCTCCATCAAGCAACTGTGAAAACATTCCGGTTTGAAGATTACAGCAAAGACTCGTCAGTTCACAGACGCTATGTGTTGATAAAAGACAAGAACAGAGTTGTTTCCCCCAGCGGCACAACATGTATCCACGTTAATATATTTATAGTATATGTATACAATCTATGTACATACTGTAAAACTTGTATGTTGTCTGTATGTTATGTGGTTAGTCTGCTGCACACTCATTTAACTCATTTATTTTTCTCATTCATCACTCATTCACATTGAGTTTTACACTTCTTCTTCTTGAAACACAGCTAAAGAACAGCATATCTATAAACTCCACATTATTATCGTCCGTTTAATATGCATCCACCTGTTCACACACGTGATCTTACGTAATGTTTATCAGCTCATCTGCTGCTCTGAGAGACGAATAACAGGATGGGATTTAATCCAATCAGACGCTCCTATAGCTGCTCTGTAATCTCACGCTGAGATAAATCACTGCCTGACCTTTGACCTCTACAGTCCAGCGGGACTCGACCAGTCCCTGAGTCCATGCGGAGAGCCCTGATGTCATCCCATGATGCTCTGGGAGCAGGAAGTTAATCCTTAAACTCATCAGCATTTGTATTTTGCATTTCTGGTTCTGATACCGTCTCTGCAGTGCAGACACACAAGCTGTTTTTATTGTTGTTGTGTAGGCTGTAGTTAGACTCTGGTCTTGTTCTAGTTAAACTCTGTTATATCTCTCTCCTGGTACAGGTCTCTGGTTCTGTTTGTTATATTCAGATGTTCGGCCTGTGTGTGTGTTTGATGACATCATCAGAGTCATTGGAGAAAAAAATCCATGATCTAAAAATAGAAAAGAGAAAAAGTAGGACAAACAGATCATCCACATCATCTTCACCTTGTTCTCTTTTTCTTCTTTCCTCCTGCGCTTATCCTCTTCTCCTCATTCATCTTTTCTCCTGATCTGGGTTCTTTGTTGTCTTCTCCACTCCTCTACTCTTCGGGTTCAGGTTCACATTCGGGTCAAAGGTCTGGGTCCATGCTCTAGTGATCAGAACATATATTCTTGTTTGAATGACATCTTCAGCTAGTTTTCAGGCCACATTCAGATTGTCACTTAATAATCAAACTCAGTTGTACTTTTGGTCTCATTCGGTCATCTTCGATGAGGTCCGTCATCAGATGATTGTCAAGCTTGTGTGATCTTTATCACACATATTGTACACATTTAAAAAAAATAAAAATCATGACTTTAACAGAGAGTAAACTGGTGTTTGTTGTTAAACCTGAGATATTTAATAACACTACGTGATGAGTTTCGGTGTTTGTACGGCACACAGATGCACCCGCATGTCAGAGTACTGTATCTCACAGACACTGGCAGGTCAGGCAAAAATAGAGACTGGGTATAAAAATAAAAAAGGAGTGGAACAACATGCAGGATGCCTCACAGCTGCTGACACAGAAACTCAGAGTAACTCTAACAAATAAAAGCACATCATACCTGCAGGTCTGCAGCTGAATCCAGATCAGGGTTAGTGGTCCAGTCTGAAGCCCCGTCTGCTCTACCTAACACTGACAAACCTCCTGTCAATTAAAAATTAATTTCCTTCTGACCTTTTTCCACTGCTGCTCATTTATAATTTCACAACTTTAATTAGCTAAACTGGTTCAGACAGACTGTTTGGCCTCAAATCTGACCTGAAATTCCAGGTGGAGACTTCCAGAAAGCTCACAGATCACCTGCACGCCTGACTATTTTTAGCCAGCACTGCTCTGACTTTTTCCTTCCCGATACTCAAACTCAGTGATCCAAATGTAAAATCTCTAAAACTTAAAATCAACTTCTCGTTTTGCTAAAACCTTGTTGTTAATTACAGGGCTCTGCTGCAAAGTTGGCAATAATTAACAGGCAACATCTGATCAGACTTTCAAAATAAAGCTTTCTGAGAAATACTGACGGTTTGGTTTAGGCACAAAGTTTTAATTTGAGTCAAAAGTAGTACATAAAGTAAGTAACATTACATACATGTTACATGTAGCATGACGTAAGTACGTGTAGTGTGACGTAAGTAACATTAATTATGTAATTAATGTAAAATGGTTAACATAAGTCACAGGTGTCAAACTGTTCCACAAAAGGGCCGGTGTGGCTGCAGGTTTTTGTTCCAACCAACCAAGAGCACACAGTTTGACCAATCAACCCTCTGAAGACCGAGATCAGTTGATTAAATGAGTCAAGTCTGGTGTGCTGCTGTTTGGTTGGAAAGAAAACCTGCAGCCGCACCGGCCCTTTGTGGAACAGTTTGACACCCCTGACATAAGTTAACATAATATTTCTTACGTGACGCAATACGTGATTTAACATTACGTTACATACTTAATGTAACATAGGTAAGGGGATGTTACAGTCTCGTTTGTTTGGTGTGTCCACCAACCACCTGATGACCCATGAAAACATTATTTCAGACAGCTGCATCCAGAAATGACATGTGATGGGAATCTACGGCATCATAGACTGTAGGACCACTGACCAAGCTGCTGTATTTTGACGACTTGGGAGTGACATTAGCAGGCCACGTTAATTAGATATAACGTCCTAAAAATTTTCACTCTTCAAAAAACACTGTTTTCAATGTATCTTTATGGTAAACACAGACTTTTTCTTTGTGTACGATTTAAAATTCTCAAATGAACAAACTGGTTTGATGACCCTGTTAACTGGTGTCATCATGATTAAACCTCCAGGGCAAATGCTGACATTTTTACTCTGGTTATTACTTCCTGTTATTATTCCTGAATCATGTTCACTGCTCAGGAACAAACTTTGAGCCTGTGAAATGTCAGGAATGCTGTAAAAAAAAGCTGTTGAAACCCAGAGGATGCTGTTCTTTACTGCGGTTTGAGGGACTCAAACGCCTCCTCGCCGTGTGGTTCCCATGACGACAGGTAGAGAAGATCCTGGAGGCTGTTTCGTCTGTTTTGAGGCTAACAGCTCCCTAACAGCCGGTTCACACACAGTTTTTCAGCTCGCACTAAAACACAAAGCCAGCTGCTCTCCAGACAATAAAACACAGGAGCTGTTTTTATTTTCATGTCAGACATTTCCTCTGCCGCAGATAAACATGCTTAGCCTCTGTCAGAAATCACTTGTGTGTCGAGGCAGCGGCAGGTTTAAGGCAGCGGTGAGGTGCGTAGGGATGCTGCAGGTTTGAAGTTTATTTTGCAGAAATGTGCATAGAAAGTTCACAAAGTGAAGAGAAAAACTGATTTGATTAAACACGAGGAGGAAAATGGCTTTTAAACTGTTAAACTGTGGAGAAGTGTGTAGGTGGATGAAGGACTTGATAAACAACAGAAATTAACTGATAGTGTTTAGAAGTTTGCTCTCATAGAAAAGATAATACTCAGATAATAGGCTGGAGCATAACAGCACAAACAGATAAAGATGGAGGGAAGTCCATTTCCACAGCATCAATCAATCATCAGTACAAGAACCGTCATAAAAATGTTGTAGAAGCAGCTGGAAGGCTTTTACTTTGTAACACTTTGTATTTTTAACAGAGACGATCAGTTTAATACTATGATTAATTTGAGTATTTTCTGCTCATCACAGTAAATGTGAAAAAGTGAAGGCCTGACAGGACTCTGTATTGAGTTCACATAAAGTTCGGAACAAGAAAAAAATAAAGCTTTTAATGTAGACCTTCCAAATAAAGGCCAGGTTCTCTCTGGTCACTGTGTGCATTGCTCTTTTTTGTCATAAGTCATTAAACAGGAACTTTTTTGTGCCGTATTTTGCATTTTACATGCACACAAGTGTTCTAGTGGAGCATCCACCTTATTCTATTTTTTTGTAAAACCTCGATATGCTACTTGGAGTACTGCAACAGAAGCCTGGACACTGTTCTTCATACATGGGTAACTGAGTGACCTGATCATTTTATTGTGGATTTTTAAAATGAGTCTGGATCTTGTAGTTCTTTTAAGCTGCTTTTTAAAATCATCTGAAACTGTTCTCTGGAACGGCTCAATAGAGGTTACAAAGACCAAATGTATTTTTTGTACCAGGCTGTAAACATGTTAAATTTCTGCTGTGAAGTTGGACATTTTAACATGGAGACTGACTCACATCTGGAGCCAGCCTCAAGTGGACGTTTGAGGAACTGCAGCTTTTATGTATAAAAAAAACTGGCTGCTGGTCACGTGAGCGTTAGCAAAGTGAAAAACAAGATTCCGTTCTCTCTGTCTAATTCCATATGTGCTGAAAAGTCACATGACAAGCATGTTGAATTTGTTGTCTCTGTCGTTCACAGCGCCCCCTACTGTGCGCATCGTGCACTCGGGTCAGGCCTGTAACGTGGAGGAGGAGCGCTACAGTGAGAGGGTTTACACCATCAAAGAGGGTGAGACTCTGGAGCTGCAGTGTCTGGTGACAGGACACCCACGACCACAGGTAAGAACATGGGGAGTACTGGGAGGTTCGTGGGGTACGTGGGGAGTAATCAGGAGAGTGACAGCTGTGCCATCAGCGTGTGAATGTGTATGAATGTCACTTTGCATGGCAGCTAATGCCATCAGTCTATGAATGTGAGAATGAGTGAATGAGATATGTAGTGTAAAAGTGCTTTGAGTGGTAGGAAGACTAGAAAGGAGCACAAGTACAGTCCATTTACCGTTTATTGTGGCCTTTATTTCCATGGTAACATTAACTGCCTGAGCAAATGCTCATGAAAATCTGATAATATATATTGTTCTATACTGACTGTGAAAACAGAGGGGTGTGTTTTTGAAACATTCATGAAAACAAATCATGAACTACGGTGGGCCTAAATAGACTATGACCTCCTGTTATGATAATTAAATCAACTTTCTTTTATGAATACAAATTATAGTACTGTTAGACAGTATAGTAACGACTAAACTGTATTATATTAGTGAGGTCAAGTAATATGGACTGAGGCAGAATGTTTCATGAGATAAAACATGTTGTGAATTATGGAAATAATTACATTATTATTATTATTATTTTAACACATTTTGACTTTTGAACTTTACAGTGCTCTGAAGTTATTGGAAATGTTTCCATCATCTGAGTCTGAGTTGCTAAACTGAGCTTAAAATTTTTCATCAAACATTTTAGTTGCAACACGATAAAGCTAGCAAGTTAGTTTAGTGTGTACATGTGTAGTATTTATTAAGTTTAGTATTTTTATGTGTGGTATTTATTAGGTTTAGTGTTTATACGATATGTGTTATTTAGTCAGTGTGTGGTGTGACATATAAAATACGAATACATTTTGACAGCATGTTTTCTTGTTGGTACCTGTTCAATCGCAATATTAAATTTGAGAGTGAGATGAGTACATCAATGTCGTGCCAATAGTAACTGTAAAACGCATCCTCTCGTGTAACATTGCGTAATTATATTGTACTATTGTACTACTCATACTAGTAACACCTGAGGAAGAGAATTTTTTAATGCCTCCTCAAAACATCTGTGATGCCATCAGAGTTTATTCATTATCTTAATGACCAACCTCAGAAACACGATGAACACACACACACACACACACACACACACACACACACACACACACACTTTATCCCTCTTGACTTTGCAGAGCACATACCACAATAAAAACCCTCTCATCATTCCCGGCGGCATGCTGTAAGTGCCAGAGCTCCTGGCGAGATGAGCTGCTCTGACGCCTTGTGTTTCATAAATAAGAACAATCACACAGAGAAGGAGGTGAGGAAGAAGGTGAAGGAGATGAATAATAATAATACTAATACTGCTACTACTACTGATAATAATAATAAGTTTAATATTCAAATTGTTAAAGGTTTATATGTAAGACTGAACCTTAAAAAATACTTTTACCTGTGAAGTTGGACATTTTAATATGGGGACTTATGGAGACTGGCTCACTGGAGACTGGCTCAGACAGGCAGCCTCAAGTGGACGTTTGAGGAACTGCAGTTTTTTGGCACTTCCTGTGTTGGCTTCATTTCACAAACAGAGGTTGCTGCTTGTTTCATTTGGTGTGTTGCCAGATGCTTCCACTTCTAGTAGATGCTTCTACGTATGATTATTGGTTTATGTGCTGTTGGGATTGTTTAACTTGACGATAGGCTACCTGCTGCCAGAGCCATGAGAGACAGTGCTGCAGTGTTAACTAGTAACATGTCCACACCAGGGTCCAATAGATACTCAGTCCTGTTAAACATTCACCTCACTTCATCTGGAATGGACATTCACATCTGAGGTTATTTCTTGTTTTGCTGCATTCATCGAACACCGTGTAAACACTGTTTACTTCACTGTGTTTCAATAAAGTGGGACAAACTGGAATAGTTGCAGAAACAGACACAGTGTGAAACCTCATCAGGGGGTTTGATGCAGCTTATTGTTGATGATGTTTATTTCCCAGCAGTGATTTCAGAATAAAAGCACATCAAGTGTTTGAGCTGCAGCTCGTTAAGACCTTGCTGCACGCAGGAAGCTGCATCTTAATTAACAGATAATTAACTGAATGTCTCACAAGTGGAGGCTAAACACAGCCTATGTAACTTTTCTCTCATGAACTAATCATCTGTTAAGTCCTGTTGATGCTACACTGACTTGTAATCAGGTGAATGGTGTCATTCGTATGTCTTTTCTCACACTATGTATATTTGGGCTCCAGGTCGGGAGAAGTTACTCTGTGATTTACAGAGTTTCCTGGTGGACAGTAAAGTAAACTGCTGCCAACTGTAGCTGCTGTCAGAGCACTGGGGGAGTATTAGTGTTTGCACCACATGCATTTTGGACCACCAGGAAGAAAAGAGGAGGTACAGGTGAATGTTGACAATGAACAGAGCCGGTGTTGTGCCAGAACCGGGGCAGGGCGAACAGGCAGTGTAACCGGGCTCAGCAGCCTCTAGGGACATAATGACAGAGGAGAAGAGACTGAAGAGGACGCTGATGGAGAAAGCTAAGAAGAGAAAAGGAGAGAGTGAGCGAGCAAGAAGCCGCCGGACAATCTGGGACTGACTTTTAGTGGTTGGTGAGAGCTTGGTGAAATAAAAGGCTGAAAGACAGACGTTGACCTTGCTTGATTCGCTTGTTTGGCTGTTAGCAAAGTTCTTGAATCACTAGTTTTTGGTCATAGGTAATATAATCACAACGATTTTACACGTGTACAGCTGTTCATATTTACCACAGTGCTGAAATGCTCTGAACCTGGAAGAGACAAATCACAAATACTGATTTATTAAAGTGAAGATGATGGAACATAGATGAACCAAGAGCTGAGTTAGATGTGTAACATGATGACATCATCAGTAATGATCAATACACAGGTTAGATCAGCTGTGTTTATATCTCTATTCTTCTTCTACTCTGTATTTTCTCTTTTTCTCTCCTCCTCTCTCCTTCCCTTATTTCCTCTTTCTTTAGTCTCTCTGCTGTCAGTCTGTTGAGGCTATAAATAGAGCAGCTGCTGGCACACAGTCTGAATCCACACACACACACACACACACACACACACACACACACACAGACACTGTAAAACACAGTTTCGTTTTTTTTTTCTCTGCGTCACTGCAGAGCTCAGCTTCCTCTGCATTTTTCTTTCATCGCCTCTTCTTCTTCTTCTTTTGTATAAACAGTTTTAAAATGACAGGAGCCTGTATTAATACAAACTACAATAATGTATTGAGAAGTAGGACGAGCATTCAGTGAAGCTGCAGTCAAATGTGACATTTAACTGGTTGTAACTGTAAGAAATGTCACTTTGACTTCACCTCCACCTGTTATTATGAACACATCTGCTCACAGGCCATGATTACGTAGAATTAAAATTAAAGTTAAATTCAGTTGTTGTCATGGCAACAAGTTCTTGAACCCAGATGTGGTGGTGAGTCTTTCCCTAAATAAATTGATTGTATCCATTTCAGACAGGAAGCATCGTCTCATTTATGCGTTTCTCATTAGTTTCTCAATTAAGCAGTTAAACTAATTAACACAGAGAGCTAATGTGTTGCATTCACTGTCACTAGTGATGCAGGTGTAAATGTGTGAATTGTTCAGATCATATTAGTAGTTATATCAGGATCAAGCTAACTCTATGTTGAAATGTTCAGTGTGTGTTCATTCAACTTTTCGTTGTGTATCATTGTGTGTTTTATGCTGCTGATGATCTGTGTTGTGTTACACTGACAGCCCAGTTTCCGTTCATTTATCATTTCCCATGAAGGTAGGGCTGCAACTGACAATTATTTTCTCAACCATTTTGTCTATAGATGAACAGGAAGTAGTGAAAATTTGTAATTTACTGTGGTGAACTACAGCAGCAGATGAATCATTAAAACTGCTTGATTTATCCAAGCAACAGTCTAAAAACATTAGATCATCACATCTGAGAAGTTGTAAACTGTGGATGTTCAGCATTTTCTAACCAGCCAATTGACCAATAACAGCTGCACATGATTGTTTGGGAGGTATGTGACTTACTGCAGGCCTGTTGTCTCATTGGTAGGATTTAATAAAAGTAGAGAGATTGAATTTATATAAAGAGACATGACTACAAACTAATGTTATATAAATAGAGATGACTAGAAACTGACTTTATATAAAGAAAACCAACTACACATCAATGAAAAGGTTGGAATGGTTTAAAATATGATCAAAAAGGAAATAAAACACACTATTGTTAGATATTAAAGGAAAAATTGTACTTGAGTAAATGTAATTATTTACATTCCACCACGTCACTACACACAGCACAGTTAGTACTACTGCAATGATGGTACAGTGATGGTGTGTTAATTAGACCCTGTGCAGAGTTCACACAGATCCAGGATGTGTGGGCAAGAGTATTTTTAGCTCATTAATCGTCAGTTCGCTGGTTTGAGGCTGTTAACCGTCTGTCTGCTCCACAGATGGATAAAAAGTCTGTTTCAGTCCAGCTGGCAGCAAGGCGACCGACCCGACATGTGGGAGAACCGTACCATTGGAGATAGGGAACAAGGGGGAGGGTGGGTGATGGAGCAGGTGGGACAGAACGAAAGAATCAGGGTGGAAAATATGCTGATGGATGCAAGAGTGGGTATTTGGTTTCAGGAGTGGAGGGACACAGCAAAGTTCTAAGAAAAGACACATTTCTATGAATCTAGCAAAAAACACGATAATGACGTTTGGCTTTGCAGAAGTTTAACAATTCTCTAAATTCTCTGTTGTTGTTTTTTTTTTTTTTTTTTTTTTTTTTTGGTTTTTTAATTTATGTATCTGTATGGTGCAAAAATGTTCCTGCTGAGAGTTGGGTAGATTGTACGAGGAGTCTTGTGATAACCTGTGATCAAAGGGTCAGATTCTCATTACGGGAAGATTTAATTGTCAGAATTAGAAACAACTGAACTTCGGTTTCTTGTAATCAAGTTGAAGTTGAAGATGTGGGGCAGGAACTGTATAAATGTATGTTACATTGTCAGACTCTGAACCACTTTGTGTGTGTGAGGATCTCTGACCTCTTTGTGATACTCTTTGTAATCATGTTCTTACATACAGTACAAACAGATTCACAGCACTTTTAAACAACTTTTAGAGTTATTCTAATCAGAAAAATAATGAATTATTAATGAATAAATTCACCATTCTGCTGCATTTATATCTGTCTGCATAATCTGCAATAGCCCATAACATGTATAATCATGTGTTACATCTGTAAGAGTATGTGATATTTAAAACAATCTATATCTGTATCTCTCTGTGCAGATCCGTTGGACTAAGACGGCGGGCGGAGCTTCGGACCGTCAGGGCGACTCGTCTCTGCACAACGAAACTCTGAAGATCGAAAACATCAGCCGCCACCAAGGTGGGCGCTACTACTGCAAGGCGGAGAACGGACTGGGATCCCCCGCCATCCGCTCCATACGAGTCGACGTCTACTGTAAGAATACACACATACATCAGAAAGCTACTGACAACAGCTGGTTAGCTTAGCATAAAAACTGGAAACAGAGGGGTCCTGAGATAGGACTGGCTTCAGATCAGGGGTCTCATTTCAGAAACTTCCTCAGTCTCCTCTGATCTCACTTCAGTGACATTGTCTTTTAGAAAGAAGCCTGAGAATTTGAATTTAGCTAACCATGTTAGCTGCTAACACAAAATGTGAATTACCATTAACAATCCTCTTTACTTCACATGCTTACACCCTCATGTATCTTCTGGTGAAACAACCAGACCTGGATCCGAATGTAACCTCTGAAACTTAGCGATGGTCAGTCTGGCTGGAATACCGTTTCTAAATTCAGCTAACCACACGGCTGACCAAGTGAACGATAGTGGTTTACTACTCAGCAATCCTCCATCTTTTGTGTAAAGAGTTGAAGCTGATATATTGTGAATAAAATCTGATCCAGTTTGACCAAAGTCACTGAATAAACTTATAAAGTTGTAGCAGCCCTCACAATCAGTCAAAGACTCTATCAAACAGGAAGCACTCCGTCAAAAGAGAGAAAGCGTTTGACTGGATGTAAAATTAGTACACACCTCCGAGTGCAGGTTGACGTCATCAGCAACTTTTTATGGTTTATCAGGAAACTCTAAAATACCATAAAGAATACCTGAAAATACTGAAAAAAACATGACTATATGTCAGTGTTGGTCCAGATCCTGGGATGGGAGAAACACACTGAAATATCAAGTCTGACTTCATGGAGACTTTAAACCATGTCCCATTCTGAGCTGGCTAACTAAGTTAAAGGTGTAGTGAGACTGTTACAGACATGACAGAACGAGTGCTGATTGAAGATTTGAGTGTCACAGTTCAGGAGTTTAGGAACTGCTTCTATAGTTTGTTAAATTGTAGTTTAGAGACAGACTGTCTGAGCTGCTATGCTGATTAGAGAGCAGTTTTCAGCCAGCTGATTAATGGCTCTCATCACATGTGACAAACACTGTGTGGCTGTTTGTGCGACGCGCGGTTGATTGTTGTTGACCTACATGAGCTCTGCCGGCGGATGATTGGGACATTTCTCTTCTGTTCACCTTCGTGTTTTTTTTTCACCATCAAGATTTTTTTTTATTGTATAGAGACAGCTGAAGAGTGACATGAATGTGGGGAGAGAGAGACGGGGAATGACATATGGGAAAGAGCTGTTGAATTGGACAGGTTGGATTCGAACCCTGGGCTTCCACAGCAAGGACTGAGCCTTGAGCCACACATGGGCAGCTGCACTACCAACTGAGCTAAACGCCGCCCCTCACCTTCATGTTTATTGTTGAATGATCCTCTGGGGTTTAAACAGCTTCACATATGTCATCTGGAAAGTAACAAAAACAGGAGGAAACAATATGTGCAAGCTGTGATAATTGTGTAACAGCCATGATAACCTGGAGGATGTTTCTCACTGATATTACAGGGACCGAAGTGGTACCTGAACGCATCCAGGCTGAGTGCTTCCTTCAGGGCACGGAGGCTTTTACGCAACGTTTCTGCAGCAGGAAATCAGATACACAAACTTGCCGCTGCCGCACCCTAACCTGCAGCCCTGTACAGCAGGACTCGCAGTGCATCATGGGATTGTACTCTCTTTTAAGCCCTGATGTGTTCAGTACGCAGGTCGGACTGTTTCGTGACTCAGTGTGAAGTGGAATAGAATCCATTAGTCTCTCTGCTGGTGGCGGCTCCATAACTGGACTCATTAACGTGGCGGAGACTGATTGGTTGGCCGCAATCAGCTGATCAGGGAGCTTGCTGTGTTTCCAGCCAATTAAAAAGCCTTTGGCAGCACAGTAATTACCCCCACGGCAGGAAGACTGACCCAACTGTTCGTAAAATATAAAATACTGTAAATTCAGACGCTGCAGGAGGAAACAGACAGGATTCTGCAGATCCTCCTATTATGTCTTCATTGCTTTATCATTTTCTTTTCTTCTACGTACTTCTCTCCTCCTCCTCCTCTTCCTCCTCCCCCTCCTCCACAGACCTGGATGACCCGGTCATAACAGTACATCAGAGTGTCGGTGAGGCGAAGGAGCAGTTCTACTTTGAGAGGACGGTGTTTCTTCGCTGCGTCGCCAACTCCAACCCACCCGTTCACTACACCTGGAGGCGAGGCCGGGAGGCGCTGACGCAGGGCTCCGACTCAGGGGTGGAGATCTACGAGCCGTTTTTTACACAGGTGAAGCAACACGCCTTGTGTTTGTATGTCATGAACTCCAGGTTTGTCTGCATCATATAAAGATCATCGTCATGTAGCATCGAGTAAAACTTCATCCAACGTCTTCATTTAGAGTTCAAGTTCTGCTGAGGTAACACAAAGGTTCACAGTTTCGAGAGTTCTGTACTGTAACAAAAGAATGTCGAGTGCTGGAAAGTAACTGAGTACATTTACTCAAAAAGTACTGTAAATACTTTGTAACTACACTGCGGTCTACTTCACTTCACTTCAGAGTAAATCTTGTACTTTTTCATCCATTTATCTGACAGCTTTAGTTCCTTTACAAATGAAGATCTTTACACAAAACAGATGAATTTATTAAACATATGAAATATTAATATAGAAATGCAGTGCGAAGATGAATAAATTAAGAGATGCAACAAAGTCAATAAATAGTAACCTCTCCTGTACATATGACACGTGCTGATGTACTGCACACAGAGGCGCCAGTCAGACTCATCTGTGCTCAGTAAATGAATAACAGTCCAGCGTTACTGAATAACATCGTTAATCAACATGAATAACATTGTCAGGAATTTTGTTAGCAGATATTAGTATTAGTAAACACACGGTGTGACTTCAGCACTGAGCCTAAAAAGGATCGCAGCGAGCTGAGCTCAGGGCGAAGCTTTCGATGTAGCAGTCAATGAACAGTCCAGTCCTCACCTGTGGCTGGGAGCTTCGGGTCGTGACTGAAAGAATGAGACCGTGGGTACGTCTGCAGGGTGCCTGACCGAGAGGATGAGGGGCTCCGACACCTGGAGGGAGCTCAGACCCTGAAAGGAGCCAGTTGAGGTGGTTCAGTGTCTGATCTTGATCCTCTTGGCTGCCTTCCTTTCTGGTTTCCTGACTTAACTCTCACTCATTTGGATTTTTGTCTGATTCATTGGCACGTGTGTGCTTTTACTCATTTGGTTTCGACCTGAGCAGAGCAGCTTTTTAAAACACTACCTGTTATGTTTGTTGTCATGAAAAAGTTTATTAACGTTCCAAAATCTGAAAGAGTTTGAATGTAAAAGTACACAAACGAATAAGATTTAAACATTTATATGACAAGCAACATATTCAGTCAGATAGTGTCTAATTATCATTTTACATAATCCATATGTTATTAAAGTAGACATACAGTTTAGGCTTTGGCACAAAACACCTTCAACCTCCTCAGTGCCAGAGTTTGAAACGTAAGACCACGACCCGAGCTGCCGTGTTTCACAACTTGGGACGGCCTGACCCAGAACTCCTCTGGCTCAGGATCCCACAGGAGGAAAATGTTTCTGGAGAGAGAGACATCTGGACTAACCCGCTGAATGCCCTGCTGCCACGACCCGCTACGACCCGCTATCACCCGGCCTGGATAAAACGAAAATGGATGGAGGGACTTTTAGCTCTTTAAATTGAAATCAGGAGACAGGCGGCGTTATGTAATCAGACATTTCCTCTCTCCATTTTATTTTTCAAAGCCATTCTCCAAACTGTCATCACAACGCTCATGAGACTTGATCTATTTTTCATTTTGGCATCATATCTTTTCAAATCAAACTGCACATAAAGTGGAGCTTTTAAATATTACATTCACGTCTGTTCAGACCAGAAGTGTCGGGACAAAAAGACATCATCATAACTTCTGCTTTGTGTCTAAGACAAACAGTGACATCTCACTCTCTCTCAGTCTTCCCTCTCCTGATCCATCATATTCACTTTATCTCAGTGTGAGTCCTCCGGGCACCTCCAGGTGCTTGATCTACAGGAGGTCCGTCAGCTGTGGCCAAAAATAATTTAAGTCTGATTTTTGTCCAGTCTTTGTTTCCAAACCTCGACGGGTTTAAACAATGACAGGTTTACTTCCATTTTCTGTTCATATGTTCATACATGCCTCAGATTAATTATTACTTTAGTGACATTTCAAGCTTCATGAACAACGTGAAGAAGAGGAAGGACGAAAAATGACGATCCCTTAAAATGACTGTGTCCTCATTTGCAGTCAAGGTGAAAGAATGTAACTGAGTACATTTACTCACTATTAAAAGGAAGTTTTTAGGTAAAAACATTTCATGGTTCCAGCTTCACAGATGTGAGGATTTATGTGGACTAAAGGATCTGAATACTTCCTCCACTACGCCCTTACTTTGTCCATCCATTGTTTCAGACACATTTTAATTCCAGGGCTCATCCAGAATTTAAATAGAGACATGTCATTATCAAACCAAGATGCAATATGTTTAAGTTTAAGTTAGAGTGACATGTCTTTAAGGAGTTAAAGATACAGAATTTGTATCATGTTTTGTACAAAACGTGAGTGATGAGGAAAAGCTCTTCTTTAATGTTCAAACTTTAAACTATGATGCATCACAGAATTATTAAAAAAACAAAGCAGTAAAGAAATACTGAGCTGGTCCCTGTCCAAAAGTTCAGCTTGCTGTCTTTTGTGATAGTTGTGGATGGTGCTTGTATGTTTCTCTGGTGGTAAAGCTGCCCACTCATCCCTGCAAGAAGCCTTCATGTCCCATAAAGTCTTGGGTTTCTTACATTTATACTGCGATGGCTCCTCCAGAACCTTCCCTTTGGTCTTCCGGTGGATCAGTGGTTGTAGCCTCATATCAGAGGGTTACTGATTCCTTTCTATGAGGAGTTTGCATGTTCCTCAGGAGGTAGAGCGGGTTGTCCACTAATCAAATGATTGGCGATTCAATCCCTGACTCCTCCAGTCTGTATGTTGGTATTCTGAACCCCAAATTTCTCCTAAAGGCTGTGCCATCGATGTGTGAATGTGTATGAATGGTTAGCTCCTCAAACTGATGAGCAGTTGGCACTTTGCATACAGATAATTCCATCAGGGTATGAATGTGTGTGAACGGGTGAATGAGATATGTAGTGTAAAAGCGCTTTGAGTGGTCGGAAGACTAGAAAGGTGATATATAAGTACAGTCCATTTACCATTCCTTCCACAGTCCAAAGACATGCAGGTCAGTTGTTAACTTTAAATTGTCTGTAGGTGTCAATGTGAGTGTGAATGGTTGTTTGTCTCTATGTGTTCTGTGATAAACTGCCAACTCCAGGGTGTACCCCGCCTCTCGCCCAGGAGGACAAGTGTTCATGGAAGATGGATTGATGCTGCATCCACCTCCATACTTCACAGAGGTTCAGGGTTCAGGGATGGTGTACGTTGCCAATTTAATCATCATCACTCCATGACTTTTGAGACTGGTTTCTGAATTTGACCATGTAGCCCATTTTTGTTGAGTGCCCTTCAAACAGCCGCATCACATGAAGGCTGTATTTCATGTGTTTGTGGTTTCTCTTTGCGTCCTGACAAATTTTCAAGCTAGCAGTTGCTGAAATCTTTGTTGGTCTCCCTGACCGTGTCTTCGTATCAACAGAACCCAAAGTTTTCTACTACCTTATGAACTTTTGAACGCTACTGATTCATGAAAGTTCATCTTTTTTCTCAATATCCAGAAAAGTCAGGGCAGCTTTGACTCTTTATACACAGACACTAAATACAGTCAGACATGTTACAGGTGTGGAAACTTATCTTTAAAAACGGTTTAAAACCAATATTTTATACATTTTGGTGTGGGTTTAGGAGCGTGGCTGTAAATGTTCCCAGAATGTGATCAATCTTTTGACGTGAAGAGATGATGTTGATGTTATAGTGGCAGTTTGAGAGTTATTGTCCATTAGTTTGCTGAGTGTTTCCAGCATTCCTGAGTTGTCTGTTCTGTTTTAAAATAGAGCTGTTCTCAGCAGCAAGTGACCTGGTCAGCTTCCAACTGAATGATGTTTGGAGAGGATGTTGAGCAACCGAGATATCTGTGTCTTTATTTGGGAAGTTACCAGAACAAGTTGCCAGATGTGTCCACAGCCAGAATCAAATAGGGAGAGAGAGACAGAGAGTGTATAAAAGAAAGAGATGAGGGAAAGACAGGGCTTTTGGCCTCTGCAGAGCTGAAAGACACATGCATATCATGTCATTTGCATCTTGCATTCTGTTGTACTACTTTAAATGACTTTGCTTTATAATAAACTTCTATTATCTATTATCTCCTTTGATCCTGTCTGGTTTAATCAAAATATCATATTCCAAACTACTTATTCAATTTCTAGAATAAAATGGTCATTTTTGAAGTTTTAAAAAATTTTTAGTTCAATAATGCAATATGTTTTTATTTTTCTCTCTTACAGAAACTATAAATACTCAGAGACTCGACCTCTGGCTTCCCTTCTTGTAAATTTGAACATTTAATATTAATCATAATAATTTCTATTGTCATCCATGAGTTCAACAGACAAAAAAAAAAGCCAGGCTGTCCTGCAGTTTAAGGCCTCCTCTTCCTCCTGAAGATAAAAAATATTTGCAGATTTACAGATATGTTTTGTATTTTTTAGACCTAATTTGGAGCAAAGAGAAGCTGGCCAATCAGGCGGCCAGTTAGCGGGCCATGTAATACATCAGCAGAGATAACATTCACGCTAGATTTGAATGCTGTCAACTGTAATGCCTTTGGCACCGAGCTGAAGAACTCGTTAACCCCTCCCCCCTCGCTCCTTGTAGGCACTAATGAGGAACTTATCTCCTCCTCCTCTTCCTCCGCCAAAGAATTGGCCGCCATCTTTGCACAAACATCCCATTTAAATGTCATCTAATCTCATCTCATCTGTCTGTGAGGCGGAAGGCAGCGCCGAGGCTGCCAGAGGAGATAAGAGAGATTTGGCAGCGAGGTGGAGACGTGATGAGGAGGAGAAGGAAGAGAAGGAGGAAGAAAAGGAGAAATAAGTGAGAAAGAGGAGGAGGAAGAGAAGGAGAAATGAGGGACAAGGAGGAGGAGTTCAGGCTAGGACAGAAAAGAGCTGCGATTGGCATGCAGACTGATTTTTCTCAATTTCAAATGAAAATCAAAATTTTAACTTTAACAAAACAAAAAAAGACTAAAAGTCAGTCCCAGATTTACTCTTATCCGGTGGCTTCTTGCTCGCTCACTCTCTCCTTTTCTCTTCTTAGCTTCCTCTGTCAATGTCCTCTTTAGTCTCTTCTCCTCTGTCATTATGTTCATAGAGGCTGCTGAGCCTAGTTACAATGCCCACTTGCCCAGCTCCTGTTCTGGCACAACACTGGCTCTGTTCCCCCGTAAGTATTCCCCCATGCTGAGCTCACAGTTTGGGCAGCCCAGCTAATGAACCTTCCCTTTGGTATGCTGGTGGATCAGTGGTTGTAACCTCATATGTGCTATCAGTGTGTGATGCATATGAATGGTTAGCTCCTAAAACTGATGAGCAGTTGGCACCTTGCAGCTAATGCCATCAGTGTAGCTAACATTAATTAGCAGCAGCTACAGTTGGCAGCAGTTTACTTCACTGTCCATCGGGGAACTCTAAATCACAGAGAGTTGAGGCAGAGCAGAGGGAAAACTGTGAACTTCTTCAGAGTTGATGTTGTTTGTGTCCCAGTTAGACTGATGATAATCTGAGTTTGAGGCAAAACAGAAAATCTCTGAAACTTCCCTGAGTATTTAAACACAGAGGAAAGATTTTTATTTTGAATCATCTACACATTCACCCTGTTAGGAAACAGATATAAAGTACAGACTGTTTGTTCCAGGGTGAGACGAAAATCTTGAAGCTGAAGAATCTTCGTCCTCAGGATTATGCCCAATACACCTGCATCTCATCCGTCAGGAACGTCTGCAGCATCGGAGACAAGAGCGCCCACTTCAGTCTGAACAACAGGACAGGTAGCACACACACACACACAGTCACAGTTATAACTTTTATCCTAGAAATGTCCATACCTTCAAATTTAGTTCTACATTGTGGAGACCAGAGATTGTCCCCAGAAGGAGAAGAGTCCCCACAATGTGAGTGTGTTTACACATCTCATTAGCCCAACATACACATCTTCATTAAAGTTAAAAGTTACATTAAAAGGGTCAGTTCACACAAATTCTCTAAAAGAGCTGCTTACAACAAAAACATTAAGAAGTATCAACAGCAACATGCATACAGACAACGTGTCTGTCACTATTGATAATCCACAGAACTTAATTTAAATACACTTTTGAATTAAAATCAGTAAAATTAAAGACAACTCTTTTCCACTTTCAGTTTTTCCATTATTTTTCTTCTGTCCTATGTTCACTGTTCTGTTTATTTTTTCCTGTGAAACACTTTTTAAGGTCTGAAAGAAAAACAAATGAATGAAATAAAAAAAAACATAAAACATATTTTATTAGTACAAGTATTTATTATATTACTATTATTTTTACTTTATATTTTTAATTTATATTTTTAATATAAAAATAAAAATGCTGATTTATACAAAACTGAATCTAAATAAGTCTGGACACTGTAAAATGTAAATGAGAACATAATAAGACAATTTTCAATAATGTTCTAATATTCAGTGGGTACAGTACAAAAGATATTTAAAGTTTAAACCTGTAAACTTTATGTTTTTTGTAAATGTGCACTAAATAGCTGTGACTGGGTCATGTGACATCATTTTTTTTTAACCTTTATTTATTCAGGGTAGGTTCACTGAGAGTGAGGCTCTCTTTTGCAGGAATGCCCTGATCACATTCACACAATTACACCTGGAAGCTGCCCAGTACAACCACAAGTGCTGTGTTTTTTTCACTTTCCCCACCCTGATTAATCCTGCTGGTCTGGGGATTGGACCCGCGACCTTCTGGTCACAAGCTTGCTTCTCTAACCTTTAGGCCACCACTGCCTTATGCTACCTAACATTTTCTTCTAACAATGCTCACTCAGCGTTTGAGAAGCAAGGACACTAATGTTGAAGTTTTTTTTAAAGATTTTTTTGAGCCTTTTCCAGCTTTATTTGATAGCGACAGCTGAAGAGTGACAGGAATGTGGGGAGAGAGAGATAAGGAATGACATGCAGCAAAGTGCCGCAGGTTGGATTCAAACCTGCTACCTGCTGCTGCAGCAAGCACTGCGCCTTTGTACATGGGGCGGATGCTCTACCAATTGAGCTAAATGACACCCCTGATGTTGAAGTTTTAAAGTGAAATTCTCTCTTGATATTCAACAATATTTGATATCGTTGATAATTGATATTCATTCTGTCGTGTTGAGCTTCATAATGCTCCACACATTTTCAAAGGTTGACAGTCTGGACTGCAGGCAGGTCAGTCTAGTACCTGGACCGTTTGACTACAAAGCCATACTGTTGGGACAATGTTAACAGCATTCAGAGTAAACATAAACAGGATGTCCCTGAAAAAGACGCTGTCTGGATGACAGCATGTATTGACCAGAACCAGAATGAACCTTTCGGTATTAATGGAGCAGGTTACCCATTATGTCATGGGCTCTACAAAAGTTTGAAAACTCATTGTGTCTGTCTGCCTCAGATGAGCTCTGGTCCAGAGAAGTCTGTGGTGTTTCTGGATGTTGATATCTGTCTTTCTCTTTACATGGTGGAGTCTTCACTTCATCTGTAGATGCAGAGATGAACTGTGTTTACTGACAACAGTTTTCTAAAGTGCTTCTGAGCCCATGTAGTGATATCTTTATACATTAATGTGGGTTTTTAATGCAGCACTGCCTGAAGGGTCAAAGGTCATGGACATAATAATAATAATAGTAATAATAATAACAATAATAATAACAATAATAATAATAATGTTGGTTTGTACAGAGATTTCTCTGGATTCTCTGAGTCTTTGAATCATATTCTGGATTGTAGCTGGTGAAATCCAGAAATTCATTTGAATTGTGTGTTGACAAATGCTGAAGCCTCACCCCATCCATGTGGATATCTGAGCCTGAGGAGGTCCCTTTCTTGCCCAATCGAGTTACTATCTACTGTAACTCATGAACCTGTTCACCTGTGGAAGCTTCAAACAGCTGTGTGATCACAGCCTTTTTTTTTAGAATCAGTGTTGTCCAAACTGGTCCTTTAAAACTAAAAAGGACTCAGCACACTGCATGCCTCAGAGGATGGTAACATTGGTGGGTCGGTTGGTCCAGTGTGAAATCTGGAGTCTGGATCTGTCATTATTTTGTACAGACATTCATGGCCCACAGAGGATGAACCAAACTGACTTTTCCTGTAGTTTTCAGTAATTCTGTGAAATATCTCAACTTCTGTCGGATGCAGTGGCACAATATTTGGTACAGACTTTGATAATGAGTCAGTCATTTGTGTTCCCTTCAGGATGAATTACAGTAACTTCATTTATTCCTAAATGTCATCAGATCAGAATTTACATTTGTCCAGTGCCATGACCAAATGACCAAATCCTGCAAAACTGGTGACATTCCCATCAGTATGAACATGATAACAATTATTCTGGATTGACGCCCCTTTCACACTCAATCATGAAACTAATGAATATTAAATATTATTCTGCTGAATTCAGTTGATTTTTTTAAAGGATTTTAAAATAATTTAATACTGTTTGACTGTTTGATACTGTTGACATTTATGCAGCATCTAAACATTTTTAGAATTGTGCTTTTAATTTGGACTCAACATTTCTTCTGTTGCTCTCATACCAAACTTAAACTTTTCATCTCATAGTTTTTACTATTATTCATTGTTTCAACCCTTTCATATGATTTTTCTTCCATCCATCCATCTTGATATGGAATGCTTTTATTTATTTAATTCTTCTTGTCTGTGTTACCTTTTAATCCATCTGTACCTGTGTGTGTACCGTTGGAGGAATGTAAATCATAAATAAATCATCTTCCCCTCTGAGCTCAAACTGCAGCTCTCTGACCTGTACAGTAGATCCTGCCGCCCCGCCCCAGGGGCTGATGGGATTTACATGATGTCAGCTTAACAGAGGTCGACTCAGCTATTTTTATCTCCCTCATTATTATTTCTGCATTTAGCTGCTTTTCTGCAGCTCATCATGTGCAGCCCGTGGAGTCAGCGAGTCGCTCTGCAGCTTTCATTTCACTCTGATGTGAATCTGAGGACAGGAAGCTTTTATACTGCAGATCACTATGGATTATTTACACAAGATGAGACATTTTAAAACCTTTTAAAATGTCAAATATATACATACATATATATGTGTGTGTGTGTGTGTGTGTGTGTGTTTATAATCCCATTGTCCACCTGCATATGAATTGACAAACATGAGACTAAGGTTTTAATCTTTTCCACAGAAAACTACATTCTGAATGAAGTTTTACAATAGAATAATATCATAATAAATGACTTTATATTACTTTTCTTGATACAAAATCAGAATTAATTAATTAATTAATTAATCAGAAGTAATTGGATTAAAAAATAATAAATTACAATTTTACAGCACTTTGCAAAACAAGTATTAGTTGAAGTTCATATAAATAATTGGATAAAAAACACATCAAAGATATAAGACTATAATAAGAACAACAATAATAATAACAGTAAAAATAATAATAAACCTGGCATTAAAAAAAGATACATAAGAGATAATATATACAAAATGAAAGTAAAACTAGTGATAGAGCAGGGCAGAATGAGAGTGAAGTTCATTAGTGAGGAAAGAATAACAGATCAATAACGACGATCCCTCTTCGTCTCCTTCCTCCCTTTCAGCTCAGCCTTCCATCAAGCTCCTCCTGGACGACCCCTTGGTGGTGAACCCAGGGGAGACGATCACTCTGGTGTGCGTGGTGTCAGGCGGAGACCCCCCTCCCACCCTGAAGTGGGTGAGGCTGGGAGGGGAGGAGCTCCCGAAGAGGAGCGTCGTTCACGGCGGGACGCTGACCATTCCAGCCGTCACTGTGGACGATGGCGGGGCGTACAGCTGCACGGCGTCCAACAACGTGGGAAATCCAGCCAAGAAGTCCACCACCATACTGGTCAGAGGTATGACATTTACAACTTAAACCAGAATCCTAAAATGTAGTTTACCCTGTGGGAACCTGCTGCACGTTCCCACATGGGAGGTGCGTCCACATAAAGCATGTGTGCTAACAGGTTTCCGTCCCCACAATGTGTTAATATAAAGACACCTATGTATGATACCCATATTCAAGTGCTGAATGCATCAGATCTGACTAAAATGGGCGCTTTAAAGAGATAATGTATGAGAGAAGTAAGAGCATGCTGCACTTTAGTTTTTCTTATTTTTATTCCACTCATACGAGAGTTTTGTTCCTCTGGGATTCATTTTCTGTCTGACGATGGTCTACCTGTTGAAAGGCGCTTTTCTCTGCTGTGTTCCTCTATGTAGGGTTCTGACAGTGTACAGGTGAGTCCTCAGCTTTAGTCTCGCAGGTACAAAGGCATTCATGTATTTACTTGTCATTTTGAATGTACAAGCTGCTGCAGAATAGACCAGAAAAGATCTGACGCATCCCCAACAAACAGAGTGTTTATCTGCATCTGTGCAGAGACGTTAAGCTCTCAGATTATTTCAGTCTTTATAAATCAAATCCTTGTTTCCTGCAGCGTCATGATGAGGCGTCCAGAACACAATCCACACTTTATGAAGTTTTAACCCACAAGATTTATTAAAAGAGAAGTTGAAAGATGCAAACAGTTTGTGAAGTTTCCCCGAAGATTAAATCAACATCATGTAACTCTCTCACGTTAAATCCTGTTGATGCTACACTGACTTGTAATCAAGTCCGCCTCAACTGTGATTTACAGAGTTTTCTTATGGACAGTGAAGTAAACTGCTGCCAACTGTAGCTGCTGTTAGCTCAATTTGTTAGCCAGGCTGCCTGGACTGTGAGCTCAGAGCACTGGGGGAGTGTTAGTGTTTGTACCACAGGAGTTTTGGACCACCAGGAAGAAGAAGAGGAGGTTTTCATGGGGATGCTGACAGGGAGCGTAGCCTGTGTCATGCCAGAACCGGAGCTGGGTAATCTGGCAATGTAACCGTGCTCAGCAACCTCAATGGACTTAATGACAGAGGTGAAGAGACTGAAGAGGATGTTGACGGAGGAAGCTAAGAAGAGAAAAAGAGAGAGTGAGCGAGCAAGAAGCCGTCGGACAAGAGTAAATGTGGGACTGACTTTCAGTGGTTGGTGAGAGCTTGGTGAAATAAAAGGCTGAAAGACATTTCATGGTGGAAACACACACACTCTCTCTCTCTCCGTGTGTCAACCCTGTGATGAAGTGGTGACTTGTCCATGGCCGACCCCGCCTCTCACCCAATGTCAGCTGGGATTGGCTGCAGCCCTCGTAAGTTTGATGAGGATAAGCAGTTATGGAAATGAACACTAACTAAATCCTTTGTGGGGAAATATTACTGTAATTTCATGTCTTTTCTGTAAATCACCACCAGAGCCATGACAAGCTGGAGACTATCCCAGCATGCACTGCATGCACAGGTCTTTTGACATGAGAGGAGATGGAGCCAATCAGGAGGTTTTATAACTGTACAGCAAAGATAAGCTGTAGAGCCTCCGACAGAGACGACAGCATCAAACCCACAAGACAGACAGCATGCTCTGTGTGAGACCTCAGACAAATCCCATTAAAGGAGTATTTTTTTTTAAAATCAATGCAGCAGAAGCAGAGATATATTTTTATTACACACACATTTCTTCCATGTCAAAACCTACTGCCTACATGACCCACAATGCAACTTGAGTGCAGACAGTTGTGTGTGAGATTGTGGTGTGTATGCTAGCAGCAGGTAATGTAGCCTGCAGCAGACTCAATCAATCCCAACACCTGAAAGAAACTAGCCAGAAATGTGTCCAGTAGGTGGCGCTGAAGGAAAGATCATAGAGTCATTAAAACCAAGAGGTTCCATCAAGAATGGGATTATGACATTCCTCTATAGTCTGGAGAATAACAACATAGTTGCTGAAATAGTTCCAGCATAATTTAAAAACTACAAATGAGATGAAACATGTTCATCCGAGGTGTTGCTGAGCCAGGCTAGCTACGGTAACCACATCTTGAATCCAGCTGTGCAGTGAACACTACAGATAAGTTAGGCCATCCTTTTCATAATATAGCATTTGTGTGTGTCTGTGTGTGCGTGTGTGTGTTTCCTTCTTCTGTCCGCTGTGTTTTATTCAACATCATGACTCACCTCTGTGTTTGGACCGGCTGCCTGGTAGAGAAACTACTGACTGAGATGACAGAGAGAGAGAGAGAAAGAGAGAGAGAGAGAGAGAGAGAGAGAGAAAGAGAGAGGTGCATGATGGGAGTTAAATAAGTAAGGAGGAGGGAGTCGAGCTGACAAGCTGCAGGGTCAGCGGATAACACACTCAGGACAGGCGAGGTGTCTGGGGGGTTGAAGAGGAGGAGGAGGAGGAGGAGGTGGAGGAGGAGGAGGAGGAAACAGGAGGAAACAGGAGGAGGGAGAAGAGGAGATGAGGATGAGGAGGTGATGAAGAGTGATGTGTGTGTCTTTGTTTCACATTGAGCAAGTTAAGATTAGATGGCATGAGATTAAATCGAATTAGGATTATATTAGGCTAAATCAAGTTAAACTTTAGTTAAATTAAATTAAGATTATATTAGACTGAATTAATTACATTATATTTACAGGTTTAGATTACCGTATTTTCCGGACTATAGAGCGCACCTGAATATAAGCCGCACCCACTAAAATTAAAAAAATATGTATATATTTTGTCACATATAAGCCGCACCGGACTATAAACCGCCGATATCCAGGTTGAGAAATAAGAAAGATTTTGTACCATAAATGTTTATTCATATACCTGAACTGATGTTTCTGAACAGTGCCTGTAACACGGCAGTAAAACGTTTCACCATAGATTCATTAATGCCAAGCTTACGTGCAGCCGCTCTATTTCCTTCATGGATAGCCAGATCGATGGCCTTCAACTTAAAAGCTGCATCATAGGAATTTTCCATGATGAGGGGGTGAGGGTGTGAAAATACTATTTTGCTGTTATGCGTGTTGAGTTGCATGTGCTAAGAATAAAAACTGGCGTGTTCTTTTTTGCATTGACTTCCGCTGCCTGGCTGTCTTGTTTTTGCACTTCCTGCTAGAGCGCCCCCCTGAGGGCTGAAGAAAAATCCGTAGAAAAGCCGCATCTTTGTATAAGCCGCATGGTTCAAAGCGTGGGGAAAAGGTAGCGGCTTATAGTCCGGAAAATATGGTATATTATTTAATATAGGTTTGATTGAATTACATTACATTTTGATTAGATTAAATTAAATTCAGATCAGATCTAATCCACTTCAGATTATATTATCATACTCTTGAGTTAATAAAAGAGGCTGTTGTTCTGGAGCTTTCCACAGATATGAAGTGTCATCAGTGTAAACATGTTGAACACCTTTGTACAACACAGTGTCACTTGTTAAATACGGCAGCTTGTTCAGCAGGTTTCATACATGGAATGTCTTAGAGACTAAGTCCAGTTTTAGACAGTCTGTGGGGGACGTCATGTATACTGTCTATGATACACCCTGCTCTCTTTATACTACGTCACATAAATTCAACAACAAAACATTGCGCCAGATGGATGCATGACATCAGACGGGTACCTACCGCGTCATGTTGGACCGCTGACCAAGCTGCTGTGCTGTTACGAGTGTTTGTTTGTTTTTAATAAAATAAATCAAAAACATCAAATTAAATCATCAAATATGTTTGATAATTAAATTATTCTCACGTAAACTTTTTTAGGACATGTATGAAGAGGAAGGAACGTGTGCTTCTTTGAATAAATATATAAATCTGTGTAGAGAAGGATATGGATAGCACGGGTCACTTTACTGGACCTTTGAGCCACTGATAAAGACTGTTCTTTTTTAAAGTGTTACTGCGCACTGACAGTACTGTGTTTGTGTGTGTGCGTGTGTGTGTGTGTGTGTGTGTGTGTGTGTGTGTGTGTGTGTGTGTGCGTGCAGTGACTTTCATGTGTGAGCGTCTACATTCACCTCTAGTTATGCAACAGACCTTTAACTGACGCAGTGAGACACTCACACAGGGTTTTGTTCTGAGGCGTTCTTCCTTTAATCTTAATGAACAAGGACAATCAGCTGCTCGCCTCACGAACTGAAGCTATTTATATACTCAGACCCCCAACACACATGCACACCCACACACACACACACATCTGAGATTTGAACTAAAATCTTCTTCTGGTGTGTTTGCAGTCGAGGAGGACTTGTTTCTGACTGAATCATGTTGGTGATATCGTCCCCATTTGACTGACACAACTACAACTGAACATTATCAGCTCTTTGTCTGTTGATTTAAATATTTATAACTTTAAAATATCAAAATAAAATATCAGATGTCATCATCGATCCTGTTGATGTTGCACTGACTTGTGTCTCTGTCATTCATATGTCTGTTCTCACACTATGTAACTTTGGGCTCTGGGTCGGGAGAAGTTACTCTGTGATTTACAGAGTTTCCTGATGGACAGTGAAGTAAACTGCTGTGTAGCTGCTGTTAGCTAATGTTAGCTCATTTTCTTAGCCGGGCTGACTGGACTGTGACCTCAGAGCACCGGGGAATGTTAGAGTTTGTATCACAGGAGTTTTGGACCACTGGGAAGAGGTTTATAGGCCGAGCCGGTGTCATGCCAGAGCTAGGAAAGCGGGCAATGTTAGTGGGCTCAGCAGCTCTAGGACGTTGATGGAGGAAGCTAAGTAGAGAAAAGGAGAGAGTGAGCGAGCAAGAAGCCGCCGGACAAGAGTAAATGTGGGACTGACTTTTAGTGGTTGGTGAGAGCTTGGTGAAATAAAAGGCTGAAAGACAGACGCCGAGCTGGGATGACTGCTGTTGGATTAGTAAGAAATATTAGCTGGCTGCTATGTCTTGTGTTGTTGACCTTGTTGATGTTTGACTGTTAGCAACGTCGTAACGCAACGTAGCAACGACTTGCTAGTTTTTGATCGTAAGTAATGTAATCAGAACAAATACTTGAGTACAGCTGAACATATTTATGACAGAGGGATCTAACTCTGAAACTGGGTGCAAGAAATACTGATGTTGATTTAAACTTGATTTTACCTTCCATCTTTCATCCGCAGGCCTTCGTAAAGGTCGGTTCTGGATCACGCCCGACCCGTACCACAACGACGACAACATTCAGATAGGCCGGGAGGTGAAGATCAGCTGCCAGGTGGAGGCCACGCCGCCAGAGGAGCTGCAGTTCAGCTGGTTGAAGAACGGTCGGCCTCTGAGGAGCTCCGAGCGGATGGTCATCACCCACACTGACACCGACGTCTCACCAGGGACCACCAACCTCGACATCATCGACCTCAAGTTCACCGACTTCGGCACATACACGTGTGTCGCGTCGCTGAGAAATGGAGGAACCCCGGAGATCAGCATCGACGTCAACATCTCATCCACCACAGGTGAGTCATGCTGGAGGCAGGGCTTTGACACACAGGCGCTTTTATTCGAGAAAAAAATTCAGATATTTTACTGCAGTGTGGAAATACTCTGAAACAAGTAAAAGTACTGCATGATGATGGGCAGTGAGAAGGTTTCATATTTCTATAGATGTTGTCTCCTTCACTTCCACTGCTCTCTGGAAAAACAACACGAAACCTCTTCTTCCTCTTTTCTTCTTCATTTGCTTTTGCAGCCCTTGAACTCTTTTCTAAACTGCACTCGCTTTGTGCAGAGAGAAAAGAAGCAGAACTTTTCCTTAATACAGACGTCATGCAGATGAGCGTCTGCTGGCAGCAGCTGACTTCCTGTTTGTTTGTGACCTTGGCAGATGGGAGGAAACATTGAGAGAGCCTGAGAAGAGAAAGGAAGGGAGGGAAGGATGGAGCATTTCAATCAAAGCGTCACTGCAGTCTCAGTCTGAACGCCTGCTGACGGATGTTTCGTGTTAAAACAGAAGGTCACACTCGGTTCGCTACTGCATTCCCATAAGGAAAATAAATGCTAAAACAGTCCAGCAGCCTCCCCCTTCCTCCCCCTTCCTCCCCCAAACAGCAGCCCTCTCTCAGTGTGTTTTGAAATGAAGGACAAACTTCATGGAAGAAAAATGTTTCTATTTGTCTCACCTGCTTTTTTCTTTCCATAACATTCATTTGCAGGATGATTAACAGAATAATCGTTATTATTTTTGGAAATATGGATACTGTTAATCATATTTCTAAAATGTCTCAAACATGGCATGAAAGAAACAAAAACAACAAGTTGATTTCGAGAAACATAACTTTAATGTCTGATGAGTTTAATATCTGTAACACGTCACCATAGAAACAGTGATGAGTATTCTTAATATCGACCGATCAGCGAATAATCGTTTGTTGTGGCTTTAATCACTGTCTGTCATCATCTCTCTTTCTGCAGTTCCTCCCGAGCTCACCGTCCCCAGGGGGCGCTCTCATCTCATCGCTCAGGAGGGCGACACCGTGGACCTGCAATGTTTGGTCTCAGGGAAACCCAAACCTATCATCCTGTGGTCACGGGTGGAGGAGAGCAGCGGCGCAGCAGCAGCGGTGGTGGCGCCGTCTCTGATGCCGGACGGCTCGGTCGAGATGGAGAGCTATGACGGCGTCCTGAGGATCAACAACGTGACGAGAGAGATGAGCGGGACGTACCGATGCCAGACAAGCCAGTACAACGGCTTCAACGTGAAACCCAGAGAGGCCTTGATCCAGCTGGTGGTGCAGTGTGAGTAACACACACACACACACACAGGGTTTAATGATGTCATCCAGACTGATCGTTTATCTGTTTGATTCATTTGATTCTGACACTGATTTTTTTTTATGAATGAAAAAAACAGGTAACATTTAGAAACGGGCAGAGACGATCCAACTGAAACGGATCCTGGTCCTAGTCTCACTGTGAGACGCTGAACCGGGTTACATTGTCCGCTCACCCAGCTCCGGTTCTGGCACAACACTGGCTCCGCTCCTTGTCAACATTCCCTGCTGCCCCAGAGTCCAATTTCTTTTTACACTGCTGTGAAAAAGTCTCTGCAGCATGTTTGCTGTTTTCACTGTAAAACAACACAAATCAGATTAAAGTGAGGGCAGATTACAGGTGGATTACTTTGAAATAAGTGAAACAACATTTAAGTCACACATGACACAGATTCAACTTCCAACTGTAGTTAAGCAAAGAAACCTCGGTAATCCTCAGGAAAAGCTGCTGACTGAAAAACTGCACAGCAACAAAAAGAATGCAGAAATCAGCAGAAAAAAAGTTCAACATGAACTGAAACTGACACTGGAGCACATTAGAGCTCCTGTATTAACACAAAATACAATTATTTCTCTACAGTTTGTGTCCTGCTCAGTTTTAGTGACTTTTTATAAATATGCTAATCATGTCCACATGAAGCTCCAAGAGAACGCTTATGAGCAACATGTCAGATGAGCTGTGAGCTGAGTTTTTTTTTTCTGGGGTTTGATGATAATCCCTCACAGTGTTGTTTTTTTTAACTGGATTATAGGGATGACAGTAATGTGCGGAGGTGACGTCTCCACAATCCCTCTGACAAACATCCTCCACTGGAGTTTTACCAACGTGACATGACTGAAAATGATTTCATGATTTAATCATCCTACAGATGACTGTAGGTAACATGGGTTACAGGTCATTGTGCAGTGTCTGTACTCACAAAACACAATCACAGCATTCATATAGAAACATGGAATGGGTTGCGCCAACTGGTCCTGTGGAGTCTGTCCTTGAGAGTCTTTGTTAAGACCAGTCTTTAGAATCGGCTTTACGTCTCGGCTTTGCACCAACAAAACTTAAACCTATTCTTAATGGAAGCACATCCATGTGAATTTCCATGCAACTGTTAAGAATCTCCCACTGTCTTGCTGATTTCTAACTCATCATTTCTAATTTGCAGCAACCTTATAGATAGAGAATAAAAATGAAAACACTGACAGCAGCTGTTATTTGAAATGGGTTATGGTCCCAAAATAGATGTTTAGGTAATGTTAAGGCAAGCCAACAGAAGTCAGAAGAGCTGATGATTTTTCTACAAACATCAATGATTCTGTGGTCTTCATGACCATGTGCCTGTCTGATGTCATGTTGTGACATGTCTTTGAAGTATAGTATAGTAAAGAGCGAGAAAGTCTACGTATGGAGGAGGTTGGAGTGAATGGACGGTTCTGTCAAACTCAGAAAGTTGAGTCCCATATGAAGCCGAAAGTCAACGTGTTTTTAACTTGTTAAACCAAACCATGATCTCCCTCTAAACCCAACCAAACAACAACCACGTAAACTGAAGTGTTTCTCCGTGAGCTGGACGTTGCATGTTATACATGGCTAACTTGACTGTGGAGCCCTCCTTGTGCATAACTAGAGGGGGCATCCTAGTATGAGGTGGTTATAGATAAAAAAAAGAAAGAAGTTTGAAATACATTCATGATGTTCACAAACAAATACTTGTCTGTGTATTATTTTCCGAAGCTACCAGACTGTCTGCGAGGGAAAAGTTTCCTTTTCTGAACAAAGAGACAAACATAAAGGCTGATTTCAGTAGCTGTATGCTATACCCTCTCGCTAATGTGTTTAGATTTGACCATCCCCACAAACCCAGAAAACATGTTCAGCAGACGTATTTCTATTTCTTCTCTCTCAAGGTGTTGCATTCTTTTTCTTGTAACAGTAGATGAAAACACTTTTCTGAATAAGTTTTGACGTAGCGAACATTGAAATCACATGACTGATGAGCTTTTTCCTCATGGTGCCACCTGGCATTCATTCACATTTTATATTGTAGATTTACCGAAAATTCTTAAAATGTGTGACATGTGGATGGAAACTGAAAAGTTTACAGAGGAATCTAAACATTTAATGTAGCTGCTGTTTAGCTGAATCTGATTCAGTAGATGAATTGAATAAGCTTAAACATTGTCAGTATAATAAAGGGAAATAAATCTATTGGTCATTTGTTGAAGTTCCCTCAGGGGCTCCTGGGGGTAATTTAATATACTGAATTTAATTATTATGTAAATGAACTTATTCGTCATTTGGCCCTGAAGTGTTCTCCGAAAATACGAAAGTTATCAGGATAAAAAGAGCACTGTAGAAAAGAGCTCATTAAACCAGCTGGAACACCAGCCTCAACAGAGCATTGTGGGAATTAAACAGCAGTGTCAGAAGTGTTCGTTGTCCAATCAGAGAGCTCGGCTGAAGGTCGACATCAAGCAAAGGCGTCCAGCTGACCTTTAGATGTTCCTGGACCGAGTCCCTGACAGGAGGAAGGTCCTGGAAACATTTCTGGGGGGTCAAGATGAACCACAAGACCTTTATCTGTGTAAGCTCTGTCGACTGTTTGAACTGGATCGAATGATGAATGTGTACACGTTTTCATCAGAACATCCAGATTTATTTCTGCAAACAGTTTGAAGTGATTTTCACTCTGAAATGAAGTGTGTTGACAGACAGAGAGTCAGTGCAGCATCAGCATGATTTGATGTCTGTTAGTTTATGAGAGAATGTTGATTTAATGATAACTCAAACATTCATCCACATTTTATAGTTTCATCTTTTTCTAAATAATCAAATTACACAACGAACACACAAAACGCATGTGAAACACATGAAAAACAGAACAGAAAACAAAGTGTTAAATAAGATTGTAGCACCCTATAATGTAATAATTTCCTAAAAATGTAATAAAATTCACACTTAACTCGATTGAAAATGTAATAAATCCCAATAATGTAATAACTTCACCAATAATGTAATAACATTTTTACTAATAATGTAATACCTTATTACATTATTGGGAATTTATTACATTTTCAGGAGTTTTTTTCCCAAAACTGATTATGAAATACTTGACAGATAATATAATATATATGTTTATTTTTAGTCCAGTGTTCTACATTTTGTGTCTTGAGAATCTAAGAATGTTATATACACCGGATTTGAAACAACAGAAAGACTATTGGGTTAAATTGCAGACCTTGAGTACCATACAGCCATATGCACATGCGCAGATACGCAGAGACATGCAACTACATCCTAGTCTTACTGAGTGGGTGATGGGCTAACCTCCTTGGGAGACCAGGATTCCAGCTCAGAAAAGCATCTGAGCAGCACTGGAGACCCTCCTGAAAATGTAATAAATTCCCAATAATGTAATAAGGTATTACATTATCGGTAAAAATGTTACAATATCAGTCAGGATATTTTATTACATTATTGGTGAAGTTATTACATTATTGGGTTTTATTACATTTTCGATTGAGTTAAGTGCAAATTTTATTACATTTTCAGGCGTTATTACATTTTCAGGAAATTATTACATTATAGGGTGCTACAAAGATCAACTTCATTGAACCACACTGGGGAAATTCACTTGTTACAGTGGATCATAATATACAAAGTGGATAATAAAATACTCATAAATGAGGTTGCTCCGGTACTGTGAAATAAAGCCAATGTGGAAGTGCTAATTTTAATTCCTCGAGTGGCCACTTGAGGCTGGCTCCAGAAGTGAGTCAGTCTCCATAAGTCCCCATGTTAAAATGTCCAACTTCACAGCAGAAATAAACATGTTTACAGCCTGGTACAAAAATAAGTTTTGGTCTTACGATATTCAGGCTTGAAGTTGCGCATAATTACAGCGTGACTGCTTGATTGACAGGTAGATGCTGTTACAGATGGCTTATTCGAGCTCTCAGGCGTCATTCAGCCTGGGTTAGCAGACGATCGATGTCCTTGCCGATATTTAGATTACCAGGGAGAAGCCGTACATCCAACATGGTGGTGTCCAGCATTGGATATTTTTGGCTTCAAAACAGCTTAAGAAAGCTGTGGGTGACATCACTCAGGCTCTGTCCATTCTTTATACTGTGGTTATTCCCCCTCTGTCTCTCTGCTTTCCTGTCTGTCTTCAGCTGACTGTCTGTCTTCAGCTGTCAGCTCACAAGTTGAAAGCCGTCCAGAGTTACCAGAGAGTCCGGAGTGAGTTTATTCAGCCATGTCTCTGTGGTGCTACACTCTCCATACTCCCTCTGTGGCCTCCGTTAGTGCCGTTAGCTCCTCCATCTTACAGGGGAAAGCTCTTACAGACGGTACTGATGGTTTGCACTTGTTTGTCATAGATGCAGCTCTGCATCCTGGTCTCCTTTTCCTTACTTCAACAGGGATCTCTGGACTTTCTACAGAGTATGCTAGCTCTGCCGAGCACCAACAGCTTTTCTCAAGCGCAAACAAGAGAGGTGTGGCATTTTTTTTGAACGGGTCACCGGATCTATTGTGAAGTATTACAGAAAAAAAGCAAATCACTGATCTCCATAGTTCTATAATAGTGTAGAAAAGTGTTCAGAGCTACTGTAATTGGCTACCACCCATGCTGTGCTCTAGCAATACATCCCAGGTGATGATATTGAGTATAGTACGTGTTTTTTGGACGGGAATTTCATAAATGCTTTTTTGAGGCTTTTCTGAATTGAGAGTTAAACATTTCTCACGCCAGTTTCATGGTATCTTAAATATAGAAGTGCAGTACTGTCATTTTTAAATCATTTTGAATTTGTCCTCAAATAAAATGTCATGAAGAGTTTTTAGCTGTTAAAGATGTATTTCACAGTGACCTGAGATTCTCTGTCATGCTGTCCTGCTCTGACCTCTCAGTTTGAATTAATAAGCTGTCGCTCTCCGTCAGCAAGTACTCAGAGAGGTCAGAGGTTGTTCGCCTGCAGCTGTTGATCTCTGCTTGACAGCAGAATGTTGATCTCTGAAGAGACACCTGCAAAGTGGCTGAAATCCTCAGAGGAAGTGGATGGATTTAAAAAGACAGATCAGAATCTGCCTTTATGCCCAGAGCTGCGTCTGACTTTAAACATTTGAAATACTTGAGAGGTTTAAGGTTATTTTAGAGGTTTCATTCCTTCAAGAGTGAAGTCAGAGAGCTCATTCAGTCTGGATTGATTAGATTGGTTAGGTCAGTTCAGCTTCAGATCAAACCAAAACACACAAAAGGTGAAACTGAATTCAAGATAGGTCTGACATGAACTCAAGTTTCTGTTGGCGTAACTTAAATGTCATTCTTTGTGTTGTTGATTCATATTTTCTTCCTCTCTCCAACAGTCCCGCCCAACGTGGAGCCGGTGTACACTGAGATCCGTCAGGCTCTCGGCCGGGCGTTTAGCCTCACCTGCCGCCTGCTGCGAGCTCACCCGGCCCGCCTGCTGCGATACGAGTGGAAGCTGGGGTCTCGCCTCCTAACTGTCGGACAGTTCAATGACCAGCGCGACGACACCAGTTACCTAGTCAGAGCCCTGAACCGAGAGGGCTACGGCGAGTACACATGTGACATCACCAACGAGGCTGGGGCAGGGCGCTGCACCTTCCTGGTCACAGGTAAGTTAGCCTGACTAGGACATGACAGGTGTCCTTGTTCTGAACCACACAGTTTATCAATGCTTACCTCCAACGACTGACTTGGACCTCTTTCAAAAGATTTTAAACCTGCCTCGGACTTCTCTGGAGTGATTTGAGATGACTAGAGCCTGTCTTGAATGACTTGAGAAACAAGAGTCAACTTGATTTAAATGACTGACTGGACTTTGACGTTAAGTCTCAAGTAAGACGGGGCAGTGTTTAGCTCAGTTGGTAGAGCAGCCACTCCATGTGCAAAGGCTCAGTCCTTGCTGCTGAAGCTCAGGGTTTGAATCTGACCTGTGGCTCTTTCCCGCATGTCATTCCCCATCTCTTTCCCCGCATTCCTGTCACTTTTCAGCTGTATCTGTCAAATAAAGCTTGAAAAGGCCAAAAAAAAAAGTCTCAAGTAAGTTGTCTCAAATTTCTGATGGCTTGTCTTGAATGACTTGAACCTTTATTTGGACTTGTGCTTATCTCGAACAAAACTTTGAATTTGTCCAAACTTTATTGAGACACAATCACAGCTTGTTTTGAGTACTTCAGACTTGACACAGACTCTTGAATTTAACCCAGATTTGCCTTTATTGTTTGAAAAGTCTCCCAGTAACAGTTTCCCAGTTAACACCTATCCTGATCACTTCCTTCAGCTGCTGATAAGGTTCTGTTAACAGGCCTGGGGTCTGATGGGAAGTCTTACCTGTTCTAAAACTGTTTGCATCTCAAGGACGAGAATATGATCTCATCTTTAAATCCTGTGCTGGCAGACACGAGCAGAAGATCACTGAGTTTCCTCAAGGGACTTTGAAGTATCATGAATAATGTGCAGCGCTTCAAGAATTGCTCATATCTGAACTGACAACAAATACTTTACTCTCTGCTGAAGATTTGAAACTTCTGCCTTTAATACCTTTAAGTTCAGGTCTTCAAGGCTAAAAGATAACTGTGAATGAAGCTTTATCTTTTACTTCGTCATTTAAAGGAATATGCTGCTGTTTTCTCTCTAGCCTTTATTTCATTAAATCAACATCATGCATAAATCAGAATTGTGACTTTTTGCCCCCATTTTCAGTGTAATCCCACAGTGGTAAATATGGACAGCTGTACACATGTATTTGTTCTGATTACATTATTTATGATCAAAAACTAGCGAGTTGACAACTTTGCTAACAGCCAAACATGTCTTGTTGACAAGGTCAACAACACAAGACATAGCAGCCAGCTAATATTACTTACTAGTCCAACAGCAGTCAGTCCAGCTCGCCATCTGTCTTTCAGCCTTTTATTTCACCAAGCTCTCACCAACCACTAAAAGTCAGTCCCACATTTACTCTTACGCTTCCTCCGTCAACGTCCTCTTCAATCTCTTCTCCTCTGTCATTATGTTCATAGACGCTGCTGAGCCTGGTTATATTGCCCGCTCACCCAGCTCCGGTTCTGGCACAACACCGTCTCTGCTCCCTATTAGCATTCCCCCATGCCCCGGGCTTGAAGACCACTTCACGGTGGTCCAAAACAGTTGTGGTACAAAGTCTACCACCCCCACGGTGCTCTGAGCTCACACTTTGGGCAGCCCAGCTAACAAACTGAGCTAGCATTAGCTAACAGCAGCTACAGTTGGCAGCAGTTTACTTCACTGTCCATCAGGAAACTCTGTAAATCACAGAGAGTTGAGGTGGAGCAGCCGGAGGACATCAGAGGGAAAAGCAGAAAACATTTTCTCCATAAAATATGATCCAGTTTCACCAAAATCAGTCAAATAGTTGGTGGTGTGTGACTTAGTGCTGTAAACCATTAAGTACTTCTCCCAACCCGGAGCCCAAAGTTACATAGTGTGAGAACAGACGTACGAATGACAGAGACACCATTCACCTGATTACAAGTCAGTGTAGTATCAACATATGTTTTTCACGTTCTTAAACATTATCTCACATTTTGTTTCCACCACAGTTACATGTCAACAGTAAGAAATGTCCTGGAGAAGAAAAAAATATTTAAATGAAAATGAAAAGCAATCATTGGGCACTAAAAGTTGTCTAACTATGAACCTGCAGTCTGCAGGGAGTCTTTACTCTCAAGGCAGTAGGAATAACTGAGTCTGCTGTCTGACTCTGGAGTTAGCCTCCAAGCAATTTCTTTGGTAAATTTTTGGCAAGCGAGCTGCAGTTCAGCGTTTATATTGTGGAGTCATCACTGAATCTTGAGACTGCCGCTCCACGGACACAGGACGTCACACAGGAAGTGTTGACTGAGTCGACTCTCGATCTCCGTCCTCTTCTGATGAAAGCCCCCCTGCAGAGACGCCCTGTCAGCACTGTTAGTCTCTTCCTCTAAACCCGACGGCTGCGTTAATCCTCTTATCACACCAGCCGCTGAGCAGCAGCGCGTTCAGCAGAAACAAGTTAAAGAGAAGAAGTTGTAAGCTCAGGATGGAGAGTTGATGGAAAATGACAGTGATTATGTCGGGTTTCAGTCATTACCGAGGTGAAGTTTGTATTGTTAATCAGGTGTGAACATGCTGGTGGCATTTTGAACCTTACTCATCCTGCAGTAGCCAATGAGACAGCATCAGATCTTCAGAATAAAACTGACAGAAACTGTGAGATGAAACTGCAAAATGACGACTTGCCAGACTGTTCATCACACCTTACTCAAAGCAGCAGAAAAAATTCCTGTTTCCATCAGCCTGACTTCAGATCACCGCAATATTCATAATGAGTAATGGCATTTCTGTTCCGCTCCGTTCACTTTCACCCTCTGCTTCCTTCTTGTTTTTCTCTTTTCTTTCAACTGGATTAAACACTCTGCCAACTGTATAATAATAATAATAATAATAATAATAACTTTATCTATACAGCACCTTTTAAAAACAAAGTTTTACAAAGTGCTTTCAAATCAAATCAAATTTTATTTGTATAGCCCAAAGTCACAAAGCACATTTTGCCTCTGAGGGCTTTACAATCTGTACAGGGAGTGACACCCTCTGTCCTTAGACCCTCAGTTCGAGTGAGGAAAAACTTGCCCACCAAAAAACCCTTTAACAGGGAAAAAAGGTGGAAGAAACCTCAGGAAGAGCCACAGAGGAGGGATCCCTCTCCCAGGACGGACAGACGTGCAATGGATGTCACGTGTACAGAACAAATCAACACAAACATATTGTACAATTACAATGAATGATAAGAAAAGTAAAAACATATATATAACCTGTTCGAACTCAAAGTCGTTTCGTTTGTTTAACTCTGGTTTCATCCAGTGTTCTTTGGTGTTTTGACTCCGGTTTGGTCCAACATTTGGTCCAGTATTCTCTGGTGTTTTGACTCTGGTTTGGTCCAGCATTTGGTCCAGTATTCTCTGGTGTTTTGACTCTGGTTTGGTCCAACATTTGGTCCAGTATTCTCTGGTGTTTTGGCTCGTTTGGTCCAACATTTGGTCCAGTATTCTCTGGTGTTTCGGCTCGTTTGGTCCAATATTTGGTCCTGTATTCTTTGGTGTGCTTCTCAGTTGTGATCAGATGAAGTATGAAACTGTGAAGATGTCTCACTCCGACCCACAGACCAGAAAAAAAAGAGTTGCTTTGTTAGCATTTATAGTGCTGACTGAGCTGTGTGTTATCAGGTCGTCCATGTTGGAGGCTTCGTCCAGTCAGGTGAGTTCTTCTTCTTCAGTGGTTTAATCCTCCAACCTGCAAGTCAGCAGGAATACACACACAGAAACACAATGACACAGTAGAGTGTCTGTGTGTGTGTGTGTGTGTGTAAATGTGTGTTTCCTGTCATATTAAGTTGAGCTTCATAATCCTGCTGCCTCTGAGATTAACACTCACTCTGAGTCTTCTTCTGTCTTTTTGCTCTTCTATCATTCTTCTTCTTTTCTTCCATTGGACTGTGACGTTTGAATCGCCACTTTGTTGCCATGACGACTAGAAATTAATCATGTTCATTTGAAGCGGGAAATCTCGCCTCCAATCACTGTGACTGTTAACAAATAAACCAGAATATATATTTGTCAATGAATGAAATTAAATGAATTAAAGAGTCCTGTTTGACAAGACCTAGACCTGTATCAAGTCTACAACACTGCCTTACTGACTGGGACGGCTGAGACCACCACTCACCCAAAGAGGTCTGGAAAATATTAAGCAGGCTCTATACAGTCTGTTATTGGTCTTGACTTGGTTTACTTGGTCTTGACTACAACACCGACTTGACATGACAGTGAACACATCTCACAGGGTGAATGAGACTTTTACTTCCCTGTTGAAACATTGTTCATGCTTTGTTGTCATGAAACAGAAAAGGGAACCGACCCCCACGTGACCTCTGACTTCTATGTCTCCTCAGGAAAGGCCTATGCTCCGGAGTTTTACTACGACACGTACAGCGCTGTGTGGCAGAAGCAACCTCGAGTCTACAACTTCAAGCTGCAGTGGACACAGATGGAACCCAACGCTGTGGACCGGATCCTGGCCTACAGACTGGGCTTCAGACAGGTTGGTACACAACAAGTTCAGATCCAATCAATGAGGGGCTGACATATCTTCTTCTTCTTCTTCTATGCTGCCATTAAAAAACACTGCTGTTCCTTTATTATCGTGAACACGTACTTAATTTACACACTGTCCTGCTGACACAAACACAAGAGCAACTGATTAGTACGCCGCTGAAAATAGTTTCCGACAAATGCACCATTTCCACTAACCCTAACTACAGCAAGCACACCATGTTAATCTGAAGTGACTCTGATTTCCTCACAAAACAAACAAACAGGAGTAAGGAGCTGAAATTAAAGACCAGATTCGGACTTTACATAAATGTTCCATTAACATTATATTAATGTTACATTAATGTTCATCAAGTATCAGACTGTGACAGAAGATATTTCTACAAGTACTTTAAAAACACCATTCACCACCATTCATCAACCATTTACTGCATACTGCTGTTAGAACCTATCCATCAGTAATCAATACATAACCAATAATCAAACCAATATCTAACAGCAGTCAACGTCAGACAACCTGACAATTATCTAGTGTTTCTGTAGCGTTGACAAAACGTTCAGAAATAAACATATTAGCAGTTTGAAGTAAACTAAAGCTCACTTCATGAACACTTCATCACGTGTCCGTAAAAACACATCAGTCTACAAACACCAGATAAAGAACGTCATATGTCGACAGTCTGACTGTCAATTCAGCATCAATATGATCCATAAAGATGAACTGTTTCTGTACAAACTTCTACCAGCATTATTTTACTGTTAGATGAGCATGGGAATGAGGTGAACTGTTTCAAACATGAAGATTTCTCACTAAAATAAGAGCTGCTTGGTGGATCAGATACACGCCGAATTAAACACAGACTCTGTTAATTCATCTCTGGTGTGTGTGCCTTTACCAAAGTAACTACCTGTTTTCTGCTTCCTGTTCAGTGCCGAAGAGATTGCATGACTTTATGATAATACTAAGCATGTTTGATTTTTCACAATGTCTTGACTAGAAACAGATTGATATTTCCACCAAAGTGACTGTCAGCAGACTCTTATTTCACTGGTTATATGAATCAAGGGATTGAATCATCAGCGACCAAGTCACAGCCATGCTGATTTTTAGGATCACACCCTCCTTCTTCATTCTGGACAGAAAAACCTACAGAGTTTTTCATGAAGTTTGATGAAAGAACTCTTCAGTTCCGGACATCACGTTCAGTCTGTACCTGAGGCTCCTGCGGCATCGGCCTGGCTTTAGAGAATAAGAAGGAGGAAGAGGAGGGCTTGTTGCCATGGCAACCTGCCTGTCTTTTCATTCATACACAGCAGTGTGCTGCAGAGAAAGAGACACAGAGAGAGAGAGAGACAGAAAGAGCACGGATGAGGTGCTGATGGGACGAAAAAATGATAAGAAGAAAAGAAAAAGAAGCAGAGAGACAGGAGGAAGTTTACAGGAGAAGAAAGGAAGAGATGAAGGGGGAGGAGGAAGTGTTTACTGGAGTATAAAATAACAGGATGTAGTTGAATAAAACAGCCCCTCAGGTCAGTCTTTTATAGGATTGTATTTTATGTTCTGGTACCAGAACAGCCACATAATACAGTGTGGTGTCAGCTTGCCAACCCCCCCGACACTCGCTTGGATTTATCCCCCAGCCTGTTATGAGAACAAGGCCTTCTTCTTGTTAACTAAACCAGACAGAACCAGTTTCCATCAAGCATATCTGAGACACCTCTGGGTCTCCTAATCCTCAAAGAGAACATGAAGGTAACGACAAGTCTTCAACAGAACAAGCGTGTTCAACTCAAAAGATGATTCTGTATTATGTTAGTAGATCTGTTCATTGTTTCTGTCAGTAATTCAAATGTTCTAAAGTTAAAGGACAGGTGCTCATTTATCTGGCACATGAACAGGATATGCTTGATGACCATTCCTCCTCATTCTGGACATTAAAGGATCTCTTCCTGTTTTCAGTGTTTCGGCTTCAAATGGAATTACAAACTCAGTTTTAGGTCACAGATATTTCTTCGTGTTTCCCTGTTAAGCTGCAGATAATAAAAAGGAGCTACAAATACTGAAAATCTAACAGGAAACATTCACTCCTAAATTCCACTGGGCGTGGATGTGACACTTCCATGTGCACATCCGCTGGAGCTAATCACAGCTGTTCTAGTCAATGTTTCAAGAAGACTTGCAGTGGTGGCTCTACACACAGCACCACAGAGAATACTCAACTGTTCTATTTTTGACAGACCTGCAAGCAGACCGCATCAAACTACACAGAGCAGCTTGAGTTGAGAATTTGGTCAATTTCCAAAATAAAACACCCCTTGCAAACGCCAATGCCAATTACAAAAACAGAACAAGTATGTAGCATATTTACATATTTAGAAGTTCAAAAAACAGAAAAATTACCAAATCTGAGCAAGTTAATAAAATCTGGTGGGCAGAACTCTTCTGAAACACTCCTCATGGGGTTTGAGGTCTTGTGGAAAACAGACCAAAACAGTGCAGCGTCCGTGCCGTGACAGAGACGTGTCCGGTGAGGTTTTTGCCGTGAGACATTTGAAACGTCTAACTTCAGATAAATGAATTGCCATAAGCTCACCTAAATATTGTTTTTGGTTTTTTTTCCATTTAATTTTTTTATTGATTCCATTCAGCATCGTCCCATCAGCATTTTACATCTCATGCATATGTTTTCCAGATATACACACCATTCCAATGCTTACTACATACCAGAGAGCAAAAACAGAAATAGGCATGAATTCACAATTAAACACAAAGTCCAGTAGACTAGAGATGAGTAGATTTTTCACTTCTATCCTCATTTTCATTCCCCTCCTGTAAAGCAGTTTCTCTCCTGGTGGGGGACAATGCGGAACACAATCTTGTAAACAATAAACATTTAAAATATGTAGCAAGAACCAAGGGGGTCCATAAGGTACACTACTCTGGTGTTGCAAAATCAATCCAGTTATTCCAGAAATTCTTAAATTTATCTGCTTCTAGTTTAACAGAAAAAGTCAACTTTTCCATCATAAAAATATTCTGCATCACTTCGACCCAATCCTCCATTTTAGCCACTTTCTAGTGATGGCTTTTTTTACCCGCCACTAACATTATCCTGAATAAATACTTATTTCTGAATTTGAATAATTATTTCTGAATTTGTTATCCTCTGGTTCCCTTTTCCTAAGTACAAAGCATAAAATGTAAACAGAAGTTCCAATTTCAAAATTTTCTCCATGTTTTTCCCAGAAGATATTCCCAGAAGATATGAAAATGATTGGCTTTACATAGTCTCTTACGTAGTCTCTACATAGTCTCCAACATCTCGTATCGATTTTCTGAGATGTGCTGGTGTAATAAAATATCTCACTATGTTCTGCCAACCAAATTCTCTCCATGAGAGTGAGCATGTTGTCTTCTATTGTTGTTCATTGATCTTTTCCCATTCCTCTTCTGATGACATCCATCCCTTTTCCCACTTTTCTTTTACATATAATGTACTGTAACCTTTTAAATGTTCCACTTCTTTATATAATTTTGAGATTCTAAATATTGTTTTACCATTGTTGCCATTGGTGATCATAAATCTGATCATCACAACGTGGATTTCCGCCGGGAGCCATCACAAATGTACACTACATGTATGGAAGTATGGAAAGTTGCCAAGACCCCAAAACGCAATGAAAAACTCGACCCGACCCAGTTTGAGAATGCATTAATGTTGAGAGATGAGATGTGTAATGTAAATGACATCATGGGGACTCAGCTCATATCTGGGTCACCACAAGGTCAACCAGTAGTGAGTCGCTGTAAGGAATAAAAACAAGATTTTTGTGTTTCTATCTCAGATGGGTCAGTCTCGCTGGTGGGAGCAGGAGATACCCATGGAGGGAACCATCCAGAAGGGGGAGCTGCTCACCTACAACCTCACTGAACTCGTCAAACCTGACTCTTACCTAGTCCGCCTCACCCCCATCACCCGTTATGGAGAGGGCGACCCCACTGAACGCATCATCACATACAGCGGTATGTTTTTGTCCCATTTGTCCTGCAGTATCTGGACCAACACTGACATAAAGTCATGTTTTCAGTATTTCCAGGTATTCTTGGTATTTTTTTTCATGGTATTTTAGAGATTGTCATTTTCTGACAAACCATAAAAGGTTGATGGTTCTTACTAGGTTTGGCTCCTGGGCTCCCAGAGCTAACCCTCCTTAACCCTGACTCAGGTGTCTGGTGGTGAATGCTGACTGATGCCTGACCTCCCTCTCACCCGTGCTGCTAACAGTAAACAGAAAGAGGCTCCAACACAACAGTGAATTTATATACATATATATATATATATATATATATGTGTGTGTGTGTGTGGCTTCCTGTCTACACACTGTCCCAGATCTGTAGCAGTAATTCACAACTAGCACTGCTAACAGCTTGTGACATCATCCACCACACCTCCTCTGCTCTGGAGTGAAGCCGAGCCTGGAGGACACACACACACACACACACACAAAGCTGTTAGTTTTCATTTATTTTTGTTGAAATGAGCCTGTAGAGAGAAAATCCTTCGTGTTCAGTCAACTTTATGTTAAACTTTAGTTAAAGATATAACACTGATGTGTGTGTGCGTAATGCTGCAGGCTGTTATCTTCACACATGGCTGTTAAAGGTCATCTTGCAGTCAGTAAATTAACATCTTCTGAGTCCATGAATGTGTTTTTCTTCCTTACAACGAATCAGATGCGAGGTTTGTATGTCTGTCATCATGCTGCTGATGCCTGCTTCATCATTAGAGTTTATTTCGAAGTAAACAGGAAGCAGAAGCATCAACTTCCTGATAGATTTCTACAGAGGGGAATAAAATATTGAGTAAAATATAAAAGTAAAATAAAATATTGAGTAAAAATATTGATTAATATTGAGTTCGATGTGATAATTTCCAAAATTCACAACATGTTTTTATATCATGAAATATCCAGCTTCAGTCCATATTAGTTGACATTTAGTCTTCAAAAACAACATTTTCTCTCTGGACACTAAATGAGACGGCACCTTCAGGTTTTATTGTCATGAATAAAACATATCACTGTCTGTACAGGCTTGATGAGATCAGATATATTACTTGGTTGAAGTACTTGTTGTATGATTGGAGTATTCCCTCTCTTTTTGCTATGTTTTGGTCTCCTCCTCCACCTCCTTCAGCTGCTAAATGTTCCAATCCATTCACCAGCTCATCTCTAACAGGTCACCTTCACTTTTGTTTCGCTTTTACTCTGAAATTGATGCTCTGAGCATGAACCAGAACAAACAATGAGTTGAAAGTCACTTTAAAGCTCTGCGAGGCAGAGAGAAACTGCAGATCTAGCTGATAATTTACCACCAGAGGTGTCAGTTCATACACTGTTGAGATAAACATGTATGTTAAAGTCACTTCAAGAGAGTTCTTGGTCATTCAAGGATGACACACACACTCATAGAGCTCATCAGTTAGTGCTGGTTGATGACAAAGCACGTTTGTCATCAGCACGTTTGTTGCCAAATGACTCAGCAGCTGTTGAAAGAAAAATCTCTTTCCTGACCTTCTTCCTTCTTGAGAGGTCTGGGTGCTTAGCTCAGCGCTACACGTGAAGGTTCTGATCAAAGTTCTCTCTGTTCCATAACACAGTTATGTGATGATCTAACAGACTTCTTGTCTTTTGTCCCTTCACAGCTCCTGTTAACCCACATCTCAGTAAGTACCTGCTACACTGGCACTCTTTACTCACCTGGAGTTGGTCACATCAGCTGTTTGTGAGCTCAATCTTAGTGCAAGTCCAAAATGACTCAGACTGTTGAAGCAAGTTACGACATATGACCTAGTTGTAGGTAACCGATCAAGTCTTAGGAGCTGACACTTCTGTTTGACTGATACAACCTGAACTATTAACCGTGTATTTTAAAACTTGTCAGAAGTCACTCAGAACTCATAGGATTTACAAACAGCTGGTGCATCATCAGCTGTCATCATCATCAAACATCATCTGGTGTTTACACTCAGTCATGTTAAAAAAATGTATTCTCTCGTGTGTGTGTGTGTTCAGGGGAGTTCCAGTGTGGTTTCGAGGACGAGGCGATGTGTTTGTTCTCTCAGGACAAAACAGACGAGTTTGACTGGACGCGTCACAGCGCCGCCACACGGGACACCAAATACACCCCGAACACCGGACCAAGCTCCGACCACACCGGCTCCAAGCAAGGTACAGAACCACACACACACACACACACACACACACATGCACAGTCAACCTGTTTTGCTCTTTTCTAATCTCTATGAACAGATATCTGCGTATGAATCCAGAGTCTGTAGGCGAATGAAGATCTGTAGTTCTTGGTGATCTTGGTCAGTGATGTTTGAGCAGGCTTTGGTTGCATGCAGGTAAAGTCCATGCGGAGAGCACTTTCATGGAATGCATTGGCCAAACTTAAATCTCTGAACCCATAAGCTTTTGCCTGAACACCTGAAAAATGAAGTCTTCTGGTTATCTGTTATCTGCGCTACCCCACAAGCCCATAGAGGCTAAATCATCTTCAGACAACAGCTGCTGGCTTCTGAGACTGGTTCTTTTATAATGCGCTGAAAGTTCTTCAAGTTCTTCTTTTAGGGAACATTGACACTGATCATTCATGAAGTGAAGTGAAGTGAAGCCCGCAGGCTGGTTCAGGAGGGAACTTTTACTCTTGCAGTAAACCCCTAACACTGAGCATCACTGCTGTGGTTCGGCTGCTTGTAATTAAACTTGAACTTTCACTTGAACATGCTCGTAGCTAGTTAAGAAAACTCAGATTGATGTTACTGATTATCCCAGATTAACTGTTCCAGAGTGAGTTGAATGTGCTTCATGATAAAGTGCATGACTTCACAACCACACCTAAAGTCTTTAGCGTGATGACGTTTTCTATCTTGGCGTTTCTTTTCTTATCTTTGTGTGTTTATGTCAGGTCACTCCCCAAACCAGCTAACATTAGCAAAAGGCATCTTGCAGGTCAAGGTAGCTTGCTAGGTGACATTAGCTTCCTAGCCAAGAGATAAGGATGGTCAGGGAATATGAATTTAAATAGTTACTGTTTAAAATTGGTTCTCTGCAGCGGTAGACCTCAAATGTGACAAAAAGAAAATGTGTTTTCATCCTCAACCACTTTAGTTATATGTCTGCAGCAGTCAGCTAGCTAGAACTTTCTAAACACAAAATCAGTCCAGATGCTGATCAGAGACAGAAAGGTTTCATCACTTGAACATTCTCTGCTAAATTGCCACATTTCCCAGTGGAGTTTGGCGTTTCTCCCTCCCATACAGACAGAAGGACGTTATCAGGAAAAAGCAGTATGTCACAAATACAAACTGACTATCAACTGACTGTCAGAGTGACTTTCACAGTCTGATTACAGAGAAGAAAACGTCTGACTGAATTATCTTTGTACTGTCAGCACTGACACTGGATCTGTGAGTAGGCGTAGTAAGCTGACCTGTCAAACTGTCCAATCTGCCTTTAGTTAGAGGAAGCTAACTTTAGCATCTGTCCCAGAGCGAAAATAGTTTACAGGAAAGAATGACAGTTCAGAATTTTGTTTGTGAAGTTACTTCTTGCTTTTAAACACTCAGGATGGAACAGTCAGCTCTCATATCCATATTTCCACAAGGTCCAGTTTGAAATGTCCATTTTTTAAAACTAGAGGTCAGGTGACTGAAACAAAGAGCAAGAGACCTTTCAGACCTTTTCCATTTTGAAAGAGATGCTCAATAATGATCAAGAAAGAATCATCTTCATCAGAACAAAGATAAGACAACAATGACTTTAATGAGATACAGCACAGTTTGGATTCAAAGTTCTGACAAAGTTCCATTCTGACAAAGGGTTCACCATAAAACTAAATACCTTATTTTTTTATGTGGAAACTCTATTAATTAACCACTTAATTATGCAATGTGTGTGCTAAATGTTTCATGTGATAATGAAACATGAGAACCATCCTTAATTTATACCTTAAAATACCTCAAGCAGCAGTCTGAATGGTCGGAGCTGCTGTGGAGACCTGCTGACCACAAGACAGTCACAAGTATCCCAGAATGAATTTCACATTAACCAGCAACAATAATGGTGATTTTCAATTATTTTTTTATCGTTCATCATTTTTCATTTTTATTTATTACATTCCGGTATGTTTTTAATACTTATTTTTCAGCCAAATATAGATGCAACCAAAATGTATACATAATTTGTGGAAATTTGCTCTCTGCCTCTCTCTCTGTCTTTTTGATTGTGTTATCTCTATTTCCATGGAAATATATGGGTTCAACACAAACTGAAAAAATACCACACATATAAACACTAACTGAATAAATACCACACATATAAACACAAACTGAAAAAATACCACACATATAAACACTAACTGAATAAATTCACACATATAAACAAACTGAAAAAAATACCACACATATAAACACTAACTGAATAAATACCACACATATAAACACAAACTGAATAAATACCACACATATAAAGACTAAATTGAATAAATACTACACTTATAAACATTAAACTGACTTGCTAGCCAAGTTTTATCGTGACTTAGTAAACTATGTGCGTGAACTCATGGATGGAAGTTGATTTAATTATTATAACACAGTCACAGGAGGTCACAGTCTATAGAGTCCCGCCATGAATACAAACATTTCAAAAACACGCTCTGATTTCACAGTCCGTGTAGAACAATATATTATTATATTTTGTCATGCTGATTTAATCACATTCTGAATGTCTAGTTGACCAATCAGATAGCTTGTTGTATGAATATGATGACATATGTGTGTTAAAGGTGCTACTGTCCTCCAGATAAATCTAAAAACATGGCAGCAGCTCGCAGTATAATCAGGATTAAGTGTACATCTGTGCATGCAGAGGTTAATGCCCGACTAACTCCACATACATTCAGTTGATGTAACGGCTGTTTGTCGTCGTTTGTCTCCTCTTCTTTGTTTCCTCCTGGAAAATCAGCCTGTTCTTTATTAAAGTGAGCCTCGGGATAAACTGTTTTAAAACCTCTGTCAAACAGGAAACGTGTGCGCGAGTGTTTTCTACACTCATGTACAATTCTAATTTGTGAGGATTGTTTTTCTGCTGGATGAGCCGGAGGTGGATTTGTTACTGCAGCTCTCTGCACAACTGTTGGATTTTTACTGTTTCTGCCTCATGGCTTCATCTGTGCACGTCAATGGGAGCAGAGCAAGGCAGGTTCAGTTCCCTGTACAGCTCAAGAAGTTTCAAGTTAAAGCTCCAGTGTGTCAGATTTACAGAATATAATCGTTATGTTTTTGTTATTTTCAGGTATTCTTCATGGTGTTTTAGACTTTGTCATTTCCTGATAAACCATAAACACTTGTTGATGACGATGTGTAAGGGGCTTGTACTAATTTTACATCCAATCAAACACTTTCTCTCTTCTGACGCCACCAGAGCAGAGTGCTTCCTGTTTGATACAGTCTATGAGTGATTACTGTACAAAAGCACAACTTTATAAGTTTATTCAGTGATTTTGGTCAAACTGGATCAGATCAGACTGATGGAAAGATTGTTAAGTAGCAAACACTAACTGTTGTCAGCTCAGTCGCTTGTGTAGCTAACTGAAGAATCAGAATGATGTAACAACCCCTGCACTGACCTCGGCCCCGGCCTGTGTCGTCTCACAGGTTTCTACATGTACATCGAGACATCAAGGCCCAGGCTGGATGGAGACAAGGCCCGGCTGCTGTCTCCTACCTTCAACATGAACTCCAAGACCACCTCCTCCTCTTCCTCCTCCTCTGTCACCAACAGCCCCACCTACTGCTTTGCCTTCTACTACCACATGTATGGGAAGCACATAGGTACAACACTCAGCACGGTCACACCTCAGGTACAGCACATAATCATAATAATGACGGTTAAAAGATAGTTGATCCCGTTGGTTTGTGTCTACAGGAGCTCTGAATGTGTTTCTGCGTCAGAAAGCTCAGACAGTGACGGACACCTCAGTCTGGAGTCTGACCGGTAACCAAGGAGACCGCTGGCGGCAAGCCAAGGTCAACATCCACCCAACCACAGCCTTCCAGGTATAAACCACACCCACTTCAATGCAGACCACACCCACTTTGAGGATGGCATTACACTAATCACAAATATTGATTTATTACTTACTTTAATAAGTAATAATCAATATTTGCATTTCATCTTCTGTCCATCAACTAGATGATTAGTGGCCTCGGTATTTTAGCCCTTTATGACATTAAAGTTAATGTTGTTGTTCTGTTTTTTTATCTTTTATTTAGTGTATCAGTATCAAGTACCTATGTACTGTCCTTTTTTTCTGATGCCACTTTTTCTTTGACTTTGACTACATTTCCATTTATCTGATAGCACTTGATTTTACACAAAACAGTTGAAGAGTTTATAAAATCTGATGTTTGGTTTTAAATGAAATGACCCAAGGAGTCCATTGAACAAGGCAGTGAGTGTCCTGACAGAGGATGAGCTTTTCCTTTGAATCATTTGTAATAATGTCGAGGCGTGGACTGTTGGTTGGACAAAACAAACAATCAATGAATGGATTCATGGAGAAGATAATCAGCAGATGAACCCAGAATGAAGTGTGCTGTTCGTCCTCCTTCATGGCTTAGTTTCCTGTATGTTTCTCTAGATCGTGATGGAGGGAGTTCGAGGATCCGGCATCGAGGGAGACATTGCCATTGATGATGTCACCATCGAGGAGGGCGAATGTAAAGATCCTCCACCTAATAGTGAGGACACTTTGAATAAAGTTTTATGTTTCATCTCAAAGTTTTATTTTAAGACCAAATATCAAGTTTGAGAAAAAAATCATCTTTAATTTGCAATGTTTCTCCTCTCTCTCTCTCTCTCTCTCTCTCTCTCTCTCTCTCTCTCTCTCACAGATCTAAGGTCTCTCGCCCCGCCCTTATCACACCATATATGGCAGCTGTGTGTCACTCTGAGTCTGGCTCTGATTGGCCAGCAGAGGTGACCCCCCCTCCCTCTCTCTAGAAGACGTCAAAACTTTTGACCCCCCCGCCCAACTTCCCCCTCTCCTCTCCTCCTAACCTCTCCTCTCCTCTCCTCTCCTCTCCTCTCCTCTCCTCCTAATCTCCTCTCCTCTCCTCATAACCTCCCCATCCAGTCCCGTCACCTTCCAACTACCAAAGAGACGGTCAGAGTGACAGAGAGACTTCCTGCCAAGATGGCTGACACAAAAGAAGATGAAATGGTGATTTAAAGGAGCAGTCCAACATTTTAGTGAAGTCAGAGAGTTTGAACGGTTAGACTAACTGTTTCCCCCTGCCTCCAGTCTTTATGCTAAGCTAACCATGTCCTGACTCCAGACACTGAACATCTTGCTTTCAGGTAAACAGAGAGTATGTTTTTTCACAAAATGGTAAACTGTCCCTTTAAATGTTGGTCACACAGAGCGAGCTCCTGTCATCATTAAACTGGACCGCTTTTCAGATTACATGTAGACATCGTCAAGATTGAATCAGGTCTTATCGTCTGATTGGCCTGCAATCTTCTGCAAAAGCTTCTCCGTTGTATCTCACTGCGTATTCTTCGGCCTCACCACTGCAGCCAAAACACAATGAAAGCTGTGTTTTCGCCGTCAGGCCCAACTGCGGAAATTTCCCCAATACAGGTCTCTTATTTACCTGATGACCTCAGAATACTGCAGAACGTTGACTGAACTCTAAAGTCCCGTGTGTTAGATTAAGACTCTTCATAACTGTTTTCATCAGTTTAATCAGCTGAAAAAGAGACTTGTGTTTTTGTAACCTCTTGAATGGACAAACTAAACTCGACAAAAACTATGATAGATAAAATGACTAAAACAAAAAGTTTAATCAAAAAACTGAACCCAGAAACAGGTCTATGAGCTGATCATCCATCATTGTTTTAAATTAATTAATGTAATCTTTTTTTTTCGGTGTTTCACGTTCATCAGTTTTCAGATGAAACTGGTCGACCTTTCAGCTTCAGAGGAAATAACAGTTTGAATGTCACCTTTCCTGACCTCCCCTGTCCTCTCATCAGAAACCCCCCCCCCCCCCCCCCCCCGTACTCCCCCTCTCTACAGATCAACAGTACTGTACTGCAAGCTGGACGGACAAACGGCAGTCTCTCTTTTTTATTTTGGGGCGTGGTAACTTTTTACAACGGGTGGACCGACAGAGTTTTTAACTTTTAGATCTTATTTTGACATCTGTCTGTCTGTGGCAGATGAAGGAGGAGAGCCCGCCTTCTGCCATGACATAAAGTGCCTTCAGATTTCAGAGAAAAAGATTGCCGGGCCGAGGGCCATCATCGTCACAGAGGCGAAACAAAAAGACAAAAACCTCGGACATCGACATGTCTTAATGACCGAGGAGGAAATAACGGAACAGAAACCTCTCCTGTCTGATTATGCAGAGAATCAGTTTCTTACAGATATTTTTCTTTTTACGCTGACAAGGATTCTGGGAAAAAAGGAAGCCATGTTGGATGTCATTGAGAAGAGGCAGCAAAGAAGAAGCCATGGACAGGAAATAGACTCTTGAAGCTCTTTGATTTATTTAGCAATTTAAATAACAAAACAACATGCAATCATAATCTGAGGCTCTGCGACTGGATATTTCAAAATAAAAGACTTCCTGGAAGTCAGAGGATTTTTAGCCCTATGACAATTGGATCGAGCATTTGGTCACTCAGAACTATTTTAGTATTTTAAAATAAAAGTTTTCAGAAGGACGCAGAGACTTTGATGCTACCTGAGACCATCGGTTACCTTAAACTATAAAAACAGTTGGAGCTTTTGGAAACAGGAAAAAGAAAAATGTAAAATCAAATCTTATATTGTTCCTATGATATTATAAAGACTGGAGAATCTTTGTTTTGCTGTTTTTAACAAGGGTGGGGTTTTTAGTTCACGTTCATTATTTTGTTTCCCTTTTTTGTGGAAAAACGATTCAAAATCCTGTGGTAATGTTTTTGTTTTTAATTTCAGGGAGTTGGTGATTGAGTTCAATTTGAGAGCAAATGGATTTGATACCCATCCTGATAAAAACAAAAATCCACCGAAAGGATTCATTAAAAAAAAAAAAGCACAAAAAACAAAACAAAACTGTATTTAGTTCAACAGATTTAATAGTACATGCTTGCATCATCGTATGGAAGCTCATTTTTGCCCCGAAAAGAAAAACAAAAAAAAAGGTTGGATTGTTAAATTAAAAAGGTTCATCAAGACACTGGACTCCTTTTGAACTTCCTTTTCTTGTAATTTATTTCCTTTCATCGTGTTATTATTTTGACTTGAGAAGTTAATTGAGTAATAATTAAATAATGAAGTATTTTTGACTTCCTTTTCTAATTTTGATTTTAAAATGATATACATGAATATCATATTATGGTTCTGAATTTTCACAACATTTTTTTTTTTTCATTTTCCATTATTTTGAATCGTTTTAGTTTGTTTTTATAATTTTGAATTAAAGTCACTTGACGTTTATTTATTTTTTGTTATTTCTTAGTAAATGGCATATTGTTATACACAAATTGTTTTCAGGTACACCTCATTCAATTTGGGAGACTCCAGAATCCAGAAAAATCAACAAATAAAAACAAAACAACCAAACAGAGGAAAAATTGTCATGTCACTTGATTTGTTTTTTTCTTTGGCACACATGGGCTTTCATACGACATGCTGTCAGAGAAAAACCACACAACTGCCATTTTGATTCACGTGGTTTCCCAACATCTGTGAAAAAAATCATTTTAACTTGACATACAGAGCATCTTTAGGTTCTTTAATGTGATGAATATCTGGGTGGGATACAGGGCAGGAAATTAGAGATAATGATTTACTGTTGAGTGGCTCCTGAACATTTTTATCTTAGTTGTTGGTAGATGTTGGTAGGCGTCATTTTCCGGTGGGCGGACATGACTCTACAGTCCCATCGTTAAAAATGTTTTTTTTTTTTTTTTTTGAAAAAAATCAACAAAAAAAACATGTTTCTTGTTGGAGTTGGAGTTTCATAACACAATAATGAAAAAAAAATCATCTCAGCCACACTCAGTCATTCAGCAGGAGATCCATTACATAACTGATACCCTCAGATAAATATCATTTATTTTTAATGTTTTGTTGATTTTTTTTTCCCCTCCCTGTGGCGACACTTGTTTTCCCACTGCAGCTGATAATCAGATTTTTATTAAAGCTCCTCTGGGTGTCAGTTTATCCTCCGCTGCATCATTATCACATTAACTCTGCTGAGTGGATTCAAACTGTGCATTGGTGATTAAAGTCCAGTCACAGACATAAGCTGCAGTTTTCATCAAGTAGAAAGTAATGACCTCCCTCTATCACACCCTCCCCACTCATAAACATACATCATTCATACACAACTATAGCCTGGAAAACAAAGAAAGCCAAATATCAAGTCTCAGTTTACAGAGTTCAAATTAAATAAGAACTGTTATAAGTCAAAATCATTAGGTCTGTTTTTTACTCATTTTGATTTACTATGAGAATTTTGGTGAGTAAGAGACAAGACTATCTGGAGATCATAAACTTGAGGACACACTAAGAGACGTGAATAAAATGGCAGAAAAGTGAAGTATAGTACAGCACAGAATGGTCAATAGAGATTGAGCTATGGATTTAGACAACATTTCCCATTGCTACATTAATTCATAAAGAAAAATAATGAAAAATAATAACTTTTTCTTCATCTGTTTGAGGATGTAAAACAGTAGAACCGTTCCATCTGCATTTCTTCTCTGCAGTGGAAAAACCTGCCCTCATTTGTTCTCTTGGGTGGTCGGGAGGTCTGATCTCCATGTGGTATATATTTAGATTTTGGGGGGGAGGGGCAATACAATAAATAATAGATAAAAGTTTTAAAAAAGCCACCAACACGACTATGTGGACGTGTGAAGAAAGATATTTTTATAACTGTGATTATTCTCTGCAATAGATTCTCAGATCAGTTGGACTGACTGAAGGTTACACTGCATTCTGGTCATTATTATTATTATTATTATTATTATTATTATTATTATTATATGAATAAATACACTTGAAATGTAACATTTAATGGTTTTCTGTCTTGATGTCTTCTTTATGTTTATATTCATCACCTTGTGGGGACTCGTAGATGGTTCTCACATCTCACATGGTCAAAATGAAACTTTCGAGTACTGATTTCATTTTGTTGAATGAATGAATTCATATGAAGCACTGCTTTTCTCTCACGTGCATGTGTGTGTGTGTGTTCCTGTAGTCATGATGTTGTGGGGACAGATACCTGTTTACACACTGATATTGTGGGGACTGTTGCTTCTATCAGGTCCCCTCATTGCTAAACATTAAATCTGAGGGTACACATTTTCAGTAAATCAGTAAAAACACTGAAAATTTAGACTATTAGACAAAACGAGCATATTATTATTGATGAAAATGATTATTAGTTACAGGGATGGACTGCATACGGTGTATGATCTGATCTGTGGGTTTAAAACCAGTCTTTAACATGTGGAGGAGTGTTCGAGGTAAAACAAAATGCGTGTTAATATTCAGAACCTAATGTGATGAAAACGTATATGCCTGTCAATGTTAGAAATCAGTGAAGAGGCCTGCTGACTGCTGCTCTTGTTTGAATTCAGTCTGCCACAGTAAAGTAGAAAATACAGAATGTAATTTCTCTCATTTAAATAGAATGATTGACAGCACAAAATTAAACCAACTAATGAGAGTTTGTGGATGACGAAGGGGAACTGAATGAGAAACCTTCACCATCTGGCTGGAAATTACAGATTATAAAGAGCCAACTTCAAAAAGACCTGCTGTGTTTTTTATTGAATGAAGCTTGTCATGATGAAATGACTGACAGCACAAAATTAAACCTAATTTTAGACACATTTCCCCAAAATCCAGTCTGACATGTTTGGTGTCTTTGGAAACTTTTTCATCTCTACTAGAATTTAAAATAAAGATTTGTGGCTTTGAATGACACCACCAAGTTTATAAAGATGGAGAAAGTGTGTCCTGCACAGAGGTGTTAACTATATTGCTCCACGTTACCAGTGGCTTTTATGTAAACTGTGACGTGAACTACTCACCAGGAGCCATTTCAAACTAAGTTTACTAAGTCAAGAATTACATCACATCAGTATGTTAAAACAGGTTGCACTTCACAAACTAGTTCTCATGAAGACATTAGATTGAGGCAGATTAACTGTTGAGTAGCTAATATCCTTTCAGATATAATGTGATTTGTGGTGCGCTTGTTGCTCGGCTCAGTGCATTCAACCTGGTCGAACATTTTGAACCATTGAAAATAATGGGTTTTAGAGCACAGTGCTGCTTTTGTTGAGTTGGGTTTGGAGAGGCCTGAACCATATGACAAAGCTAAAGATAGCTTGCTAGTATAAGACTTATGTTTGAAGAAATTACATTATATAAAAATTATAGACATATCTGAGCTTAAACTTGTGTTTGAGTATGTTTGTGTGTTTGTAATTGTGTTTAATGATTATGTAATGAGAAATACATTACATTTCACACATCATAAACTATATTTCTTGCATGAATAATGAATATGCATGAATAAAACAAAATTACATTACATTTACATAGAACGGATTAAGAATTTTATTAAAAGATGTTTTCATCTACACTTTTTAGTCAGTTGCATGCATTTACAAAAAGCTGTTGCAGCCCAATCCTTTCGGGTCCTGATGGCACTAGTGGTACTATAAAATATTCCATTAAATGTCAGCAATATGTACTCATATGTACTACTGCAGTAGTTGTTGTAATTGTTTGTAGTTGTGTTGTTGTTGTTTGTGTAGATTGGGTACTTCAGGACAGTACATGAGTAGATGTACTTAGTTACATTTCTACAATATACAATACATTGAATTACTTTCAAATTAAACCCAAAGGTCATGTAGTTAAGGTTGGCCATGGGCAGGTGGGTAGTAGCATGCCCACCTGCCAAGACACTCCTGTTCCTGAAGAGCTGTAGGTTTAACAGACTGGATTTTCTTTGTTTTTGTATGTTCAGAAAACATACAGTTCAGTCTCTTGTGACTGAGGAGCTTTTGAAGGTGAGCGCCTCCTGGTTCTAGTCCAGGACTTTAAGGATTCTGCCTTTGGCGTGCTGCTGCTATGGATGATTTGTGTTTCTCCATTAAGTCAACATTGGAAATATAATTTATAATTTTTAGGGGTCTTCTCAGAGCTGGAGTCATTCATCAGCTCTGACATGTTCCTACTGGCTAACGAACGTCTCCGCTGGCTGAACATCTCTGCAGCTCTTAGGCCACAGCTCTCGCCTTGTTTATTCCTGGCCTTTATTTACTGAATCCAGACCAGCACCACAGCAGCCTAATAGCCACCATTCATCATCCCTCAATTGATTTTCAATTGCAGTGTTGCAGTGTGTTAAGCAGATCAGAGTCGGCCTGGTCTATTTTCTGGAGTGGATGTAAGTGAGTTTGTTAAAGCCCTAAGGAGAAGACTGCAGTCATGTGGTGGGTGGAGACCTAATGATTTTTTTTCTACTGGATCCATGTTGCACTGGTTTGACACAATATGGTTTTCTAATAGTTGTTACTTATCTATCACAAAATGAACTAGAAGAGAAGAACATTAACAACTTAAAACTTAATATTAATATATATTAACTTAAATATTTGATTCAGTGTTTTTTTTTTATTTCTTTTGGGTTGTGATGGATGTGGAACATTGGAGCACATGGCTGCCAAGTCTCGACTGTTAAGGTGTTTGGTGACACGAGAACAATCAGCTTTGATTTCTTTCATTTTCTTTGAATAGCGAGTTCAAACAGCAGCACGTCTCCTCATGACGTCGACAGATCTCTGTGAGGTCCCGGCGGAGTTGTTATGGTGGAGGTGGGGGGAGGAAGGGAAGGCGTCTCCGTCATCTTGTTCACATCAGAAAAGCTTTTACAGCTTCACAGTTCAGCTGTCATCTGAACACAAAGCCGCTCTCTGATCTGTCACTTAACCTGATTGAACCTGACGCTCTATAAGGAAGGTGCGATTGTGCCGGGATCAGCCGTTCAAACAGTTTCTCTGTGAACTCTGAGAGCTTGAAACGACTGAACCAAAACCAAAAATACAGCCAGAACACACCAAGCTCATGATCCAGTCAGTAAAAGTTTAGAAATATTGTCACAGAAAATTAATTTAAACATGGAACATTTCTGCCTTAAAGTTTCTAGAAATTACTGAATCTCCTGTTGAGTTACAATAAATGTTTCCATCAATGTTCAAACCAGAGAAATGTGTCATTTAATTCTGGTAACAGTGCATAGTTTGTAAATCATCTCAATGTAACATTATTCTCTATTGGTCTCAGAACCAGTTTGGCAAGAAAACCGCCTCAGTAGGTATCCCTTGCCAGAGTTGCCATCTCTGGTTCTGGAGGTTGTGTTTGGTCCCAGGTCTGGCCGTATTCACTCGAAGGTAGATGCTGACACTAGCTCATTGTGCTAGCTGCAATGCATAGAGATGGGGGTGTAAAGCACACTCACTACTGGCTAAGCCCCCGTTTTTCCAGGAAACACGTCAAAATGAGGAAGTAAATGGAACTCTACTTCCTGATGTCTTGACAAATGTTTGAGTTTATGTACCTACTCTCCACTGAAAATAAAAGTTGGTGATCTCTGCAGAGGTTGTATTCTGTGGTGTTTGTAGACACAGAATAGAAATCACAGTGAGTGCTGCCACCTGCTGGTGAAACCTGGGATCACATGACACAAACAGTTAAAATGTGAAGTTTCTAAAACAAACATTGAATATGAAACACTGATAGACTTAGAGTGTTACTGTGACAATAACTACTACTTCTACTAACTGATAAGTCAACTGACAGAACAATAATGTACTATCTATTCTGATAATCATTTTTCAAGCAGAATATGACTTGATTGTGAACTAAAGCTAGTTTAGTTACATGTTGACATATTATCCAGTGATGGAAATATTCAGATCCTTTACCTGTAGTAAAGTAAAAGATGACATTCAAAAGTTTCTATAGACAACTGAATCTTCTGTTGAGTTACATTAAATATTTAAACAATGTTAAACCAGAAAAAAATGTCATTCTACTCTGGTAACAGTGTCTGCCTGTAAATCACTTCCCTATTGGTCTCAGAGGCTGTGCTCCAACCAGGTCCAGTTAGATGTGAGCTCCACCTTCACGCATAGTAAAGTTAAAAAATATATTTATTTCATTAAATATCAATAACTATAAATTCAATTCAAACGTTTTGAACAATAATATATTTTAATATATTATTAGATAGATACTGCAGTATTTTAACACTTGGACCAAATGAGTCACAGGTATGTGAAATATAATCTGTGAAGTAACTAGTAACTAAAGCTGTCAGATGTAATAGATGTAATAGAGTATCAGGTTACATAAGATGGAAATACTCAGGCAAAGTAAAAGTACTTCAGATTTGTTCTTTAGTACAGTACTTGAGTGTACTTAGTTACTTCCCACCATGTATAATAAACAGTAAATCCACTTTGAATGAGTACCCAATGAGTAATTTTACTTTCTAAATACATTTGAAATCTTCTGTGGTTTTAAATTAACTACATTTAGAACTTTTACTTGTAGCCGAGTATTTCTACACTGATATTAGTACTTTTACTAAAATAAAAGATCCAAAGACTTCTTCCGTCGCGGGTCAGCTGGACTGATCCAGAACCAGCACAATCCATCTGAAGGTTTCAGTATGTTATCCTGTGAAGAAAAAAAGATTCACCACATGAAACCAGAGCAGAGTCTAAATATATTTGTGTGCAGTCCACGCTCACAAAACTCCAAAAGTGTCCTTCAAACATGCAGTGGACAGGAAGTGAGTTAGTGAGTTAGTGTCCAATCAACAGTCTGACACGTTCAGAGCGAATTGTTCATGTGAAATGATGTGAACTGTAACACAACCTTCATGTTTCCTGCTGACTGAACATTGGTTACTACACTTAAACAGACAAAACAAACTCCTCTCCACATGAAATACATAAAGGAACATTTATGGGTTGATGCACTTGAACGGAGCCTCCCATACCGTCATTTCCACCAGGAGGAAAACTAAACATGAAAATAATCAGAGGGAGTCCAACAGCTTTAGCACAATGTGACATCTGATGACATCACATCAATTTGTGACAAAAACAGCAGAAATTATCTTGCTGTTTGAGAAACAGGAATCAAAATGTGAATTTTAATATTTTCTTGTGTGAGGAAATGCTAAATTTATTTACCATAACGTTCAATAAACAAATCAGGGATCAGAATTTAGTTTCATGCATCAGTCTGTTTGTCATACCTCTGTATCATATTTATTGATGAATTTTATCCGCTCCTTTGAGTCATATGATCACACGTTACATTTTTATTTTCCATCTTCATTTTGACTCAAATTAAGTTTTCTCTGTCCAAAAGTTATTGTCATTTTTATGTTTTATTTCCAAAATCAAACAGCCATGTTTCGAGCTGCAAATTTCAAGTAATTCGTCAAAATAAAACGTGAATGAATGTTCTTGTGTCAGTGCTTGATCTGTGTGGAGCCATCGTGGATGGATTATAGAGCTATGGGAGCCATGAGCAAACAGCTGATCAGTTATGTGACTTCAATGTTCACTATGTCACGACTTATTCACAAAAAAAGTGTTTCACTCTCCCGTTAAGAGAAAACAACGCCTCAAGATGAACTTTTCATTTCAAGAAACTTTTCTGATGTGAAACTTTTTCTAAAGTCTTAAACTCTTTCTTTCCTGGTTGAAATGAGCTCCTGAATTTTTACTGTTGGACTGAAGGATTAACGCTGATTAAACCCGTAAACGTCTTCTGGAGCCACACAGGTCTTCATCTTTATAAACTGTTCTGAGCTTCGCCAAACATTTGAGCTTATACTTCTTAAGTTTCCTGCTAAGACGTTCAGATGACTCTTCAAAGAAAATAATAATTTAACATTACAAACATTAAAGTTAAAGATTAGAGGATTAATGAACACTGTTAATCTTAATGTTTCTGTCCTGAGACTCTGCTGGAGACACGGTGATGATCAAACATCAAACACATTTCTTCTTCTTCTCTTGTGTTGAATCCGTTTTGTTGTGTCGTCCGTCCATCTGAAAACTCTCTGCAGATAAAATGATTCAGCCTGGAAGCAGCAGGTCCTTGTGTTTGACTGATGTCCCCTTAGACTTAGTCTTAGTTTGCGGTCCGGCAGCCGGATAGGGGGTGCTGTGTGAGGTCTGTTTTTTAGCAGCAGAACAAGAAGACAGCAGTGGCGGTGGTGGGTGGAGCCTGAGGTGGCCCAGCCTCCAGGTGACACTGAGGTTCAGACTCGTCATTGGGTGTCTTCAGGCAAACTTCTTCTTGGTCGCTGTGAAACGCTCCATGTACTGAGGAGGAAACAACAGAGACCATTAGTGACAGAGATACCAATAAAGACTAATTAAAGAACACTATGGACCATCATAGATTCTAATTACTGTTGCTGTATTTAATCACAGGTGACAGATTCAAATCAGAGACGGGCTTCCTACATCTGCTGTCTCACTTTCATCTCCCACAGACCCTGAACGCAGCGTGACAGGAAGCAGGTCTGACCTTGTCGTATCCTTCCAGGTCTCTAAGCGTCTTCACCTCAAACAAGTTTCCCTCCAGAGAGAACAGAGACACCTGGGAGTCCTTCAGGATGGACTGAGGGATGGAGGACAGCTCCAGGCAGTTCTCCTCCAGACGGAGGACCTTCAGACGGGGACACAGGGACACCTCTGCTGACAGGACAGAGATCTGGAAGAAGAGAGAGAAACCTGGATAACTACACAGCTTGAGTGATGAGTGTTGAGTAGTGTTAGGGATGATGAAGAGTTTATGCTGTTCTTTGTTATTAACCAAGAAAAGAAAAATTGTCATGTTATGTTATATATCTTTTAATAAATGTCTCATAAATGGTATCAAACTTATATTTTTCAGGTTGCTGTATCAGACTAAGAAACGAAAAGTATCATGACAACACCAGCCCAGAGTTAGTTTCGTGTTCTGGATTTGGTACCTGGTTCTGGTTGAGGTTGATCTCAATGGCCTGCAGCTCTGACACCTCTGTGGGGACACTCTGGATCTGGTTGCGGGACAGGTCGAGCAGGTCCAGATGCCTCAGACTTCCCAGTCCGGAAGGGAACTCTGAGATCTGGTTCCCTGACAAGTTGAGGGTCCGCAGAGCTTTGAGCTGGCCCAGGGTGGGGGGCAGCTGCTGGATCCGGTTCCCATTCAGACTCAGAGTCTCCAGCTTCTTCAGCTTCGAGATCTCACTGGGGAGGCAGGCTGAGGACAGAAACACAACAAACATCTGGATGTTACCACTTACTGTGTGCTGATTCTGAGAGGACAAAGAGACCCCAAAACCAGGCCTGTTGCTAAGGCTAAACTGTAGTGAGCTAACTAAAATCCAACCAAACCAAATCTAACAACAACTTGGACTGATCAATGGAAGAATGACTGACCAACACTGAGTCATTTGATTTCACTCGAGTAACAAACAGATGGTTAAATCAGTCAACATGCTGCGATCACAGGAAGATGAACTGATGTTCTGACGAAATTAAACTGACATCTCCACCACCTCGAATAATCTGATTGTCTCTATTTCCAGGGTCAGCAGATAAATCAGCCTCACTATCAAACACTCACTGAGTCTGTTGGAGTTCATCGTCAGACTCTTGAGGTGCAGGAAGTTTCCAATGCCAGCAGGAAGAACCTCGATCTTGTTCCCGGACAGATCCACCGTCCTCAGGTTCCCGGTGAGTCTCTGCAGCTCCTCTGGAAACTGAAACACAAACAGTAGAAAGCTCACGGTCTGACCTCTGAAGATCATTGCAACACAAGTGCTGACGAACAAAGAGCTCACTCTGCAGAAACCTTTACAGTCTGTCACACTGAGTCGACAGAAACATACCTTTGTCTGCATTTTAGATTTAAACAGCAGCACAGCTAACAACAGAACCATCTGCAGATTTTACAGAGAGATGAACGTTTTATATTTATATCAATATTAGTAAAACTGGAAGCAAACAAAACTGAAAAAGGTGACAGAGGTTTTAATTTAAAACTTAATCTATTATGAAAACGGATTGTTGCAGCTCTTTATTCTAGAATCCTGATCATGCAGAACACCTAAAATTTGCTCACACATAACTCTCTAATGTAGCAGATAGCTGTTGTTGTGCTATGAATGAGGAGGGAAAACAGCCCGTAAAAACACCTCTATGTGCAGTGTACGGCAGGCGTGCTGTACCGCCAAGAAAAAGGGTTAACTATGGTGCGTTTCTAACGACGCATCTCAATGTGATCGCCTGCTTAGCTGACCAACTCTTTCAAATTCAAACTGCATTCAGGAGCTGCACCTTGTCACTGGGTCCAAAGCATCAGGGGCTGGTTGCAACACAGACCTTTTCTCTTGGACACAGAAAGTCGCTTACCAGCGCTCTGCTGCAGCACTAACTGTGCTAGCTGCTCTATTATTATTGTTCCGTGCTATCCCCATCAGCATTTCCCCACGCCCGGGCCTGAAACATGCTCTTCTTCTTCCAGGTGGTGCAAAACACCTGTGATACAAACACTAACACTGCCCCAAGTGCTCTGAGCTCACAGTTACACAGTGTGAGAACGGACGTACGAACGACAGAGACACCATTCACCTCATTACAAGTCAGTGTAGCATCAACAGGATTTAACAGACGTTAGTTTATGAGAGAAAAGTCAGAAAATGTTAAAATCATGAACGTTGGGGATCCTTCAGTTTTTTGAGTATGTTATCCCTGCCTCTCTTTTTCCCCGAGCTAGCTTGTGTTTGTTTGTTTGTGACAAGTCATGCAGTCATGTGAGGCGTCGAGCTTGGTTTGGCTGGTGTGTTTTTGGTAAAGTCTGGCTCTCCATGTTTCTCTGTAAACACGGTGACATCATAACAGGATGAATGGGTGAGTCTCACCTCCTGCAGCCCCTTCGCTGTCAGCTGGAACACCCCGGTCTTCTGGGAAGTTTCCAGGTGAGACTTCAGCGCACTGTTCCCCATCTGGACCCTGCAGCCAGGTACCCGTCTGTCTGTCTGTCTGTCTGTCTGTCTCTGATCTCACAGATGTCCCTGTCTCAGTCTACAGCAGTAATACTGGATCTGTAGGGAAGGTGATGACAGAGTTCATATCCAAACTGTCCTGGGATCAGCTGACAACGTTAACGACACTCCTCCTCCGCCTCCTCTTCTTCTTCGGTGGTGTTAATCAGATCAGGTGAAATCCCTGCGGATGAGAGCAGAGTCAACAACAAGCAACAGGCTGCCGGAAGAGCTAGCTTCGTTAGCATTAGCTCGTTCGCCTCTTAGCTGTCATGTCCGACAATAGTTTCTTCATGTTTATGTTGTTTGTTCACACGTCGTGCTCGTGTTTACGTTTGTTTGTGGTCATGTTCAAGTCATGTTCATGGGTGTGAACCCAGAGCTACGTTAGCGTAGCAGCGTTAGCCTTCCAGCCGTCACATAAACAACAACAACAACAGGAAGCGGTTTTACTTACGTTAAAGTGGACATTAAAATGGCGCCGTTGGTCCAGAGTCCTCTCAAAAATATATTAGGATACAACAAAGTGTGTAAAGGACAGAGCCAAGCGCTGACCGGGACGCTGCCGTCTGCTCCGCTCTGCTCTGTTCTGTGGGAGCCCAGGCGGGAGGTCCAATGGGAACAGCGGACGGGAGTTACGCCACTTCTTTTGGGCATGCGCCTTTTTCCTACGGAAGAGCCCCGACCATGATGGAGACCAGCCAGCTTAAACCTAAAAAAACACGGAGAGGTTAGACAGCGTGATAAATGCAGGTCATGAACTGTGCAGTTTTAGTTTTAATATTGGATATTACACATATCTCTTATTGTATGCATGCACTTTAACTCTTGATGTCAAATTCCAGTTTTCCATATTTTAAAGTTGCATCATTCCCATATAGTATGTCACATGTCCCCTGTCGTTTGAGCTACCAAGATCAGTAACTGCTACAGTATATAGCCTTTTAACACATATTAGCTTGTATAACAACAATGTCAAATGGAATGGAATTTTCTATCCTTAGGTTACAGGTTCACTTGGTGGCCTTGAGGTCCTCGGCAGTATTAATTGTTTGGCTTTGTTTGAGAACAGCAGGTGCCGGCCTGTCTCAACACTGTAGTGGCCAGGGTCAAAGAGACCTTATGTTGTCTTCCTAGACATAATAGATAGCTTGCCGTTGACGTTCCATTAACATAATCAGACAACAGTGGCTCCAGACTAGAATGTGCTGACAGTAACACTAACATGGGTAAAAACATTCTACTATTAGACTGTTTCTGGGCGTATAGTATTTGTGGTGTTATCTGTAGAGGTTTAAAGTCTGACCACCAGCATGAGTTGTTAGAGTGTGAGACCGACTCAGACACTTCTGATGTGTCTCAATTTCTTCTTGGCCAAGCGTCAATAAATATTACAGCATAAGAGGCTCCTGAACACTTTCTTCCTCCCTGACCTCACCACTGACCTTTGACTTCAGCAATTTCTCCACAACAGTTAAATATACAGCATCTTCATTCGAACTGAACTTGAACCTAGTCAGTTCTGTTCATAGCAGAATCAATGAAAGCGGTTTGAAAGCCTGAACTCTGCAGAGAGGAAATCAATGTGAACGTTTTTAAAAAGTCTCTTAAAATGTTTGAGAGATTTTGAGACACATTTTATATAAAGGATTTACAATGCTTACATAAAAACAAAGATTTAAAGTGAACTGTTGCATGACATAAGTTTAAAATAAAGTAAACACAACACACACGAGTTAACCGTCTACTGTATGTGAACAAAAAGAACTAGAGCTCAGCCCAGTCCTGTAAAGTTCTGATGTTTGCTTCACTAACTGCTTCTTCTCTGTGCTGGAAATAGTTTGACATTAGTATAAATATATTTATTAGGCTGTGACATTGATAACAGACATTTTATTGTGGTATTTGACATCCTTACTTCTTGCTGTGGAATTAGAACTTGTGTCAAGCCGCTGAAACCTCGCAGGATAACAAACAGGTCATGCCTGTTGGAGGCAGGAATCATTGTTGAAACAGTTTTGTATAAACAAAATAACCATTAGCTGAATGTAACTACACATTTTTTCTTCATCCTCATCATCATCACACACTGAATTATGGAGTTAGATCTGGAGAGGGAAAGCAGAGGAAGTCCAGAATTCAAATGTGACATACACTCTCAAATCATTTCAGTCTGTAGCATCCAGTCGAATGAATGAAAGCCAGGACTGATGATCTATGTTATTTCACCCAGAGCAGTTTCTAAATCTGCAGGCATCTACAGTATTCTGTAGGCCAGGTATCAATTTTCATTTTTATCCTATTATAATAATTTCATTATGTTATAAAGCAGGTTCTGTTTCCCATTTCATTTTGCATTGATTTTGCAGGCCACCTGTTTGTCATAAAGCACTTCAAACTGTATTACTTGTGAAAGGTGCTCGAGAAATAAAATGTGTTATTGGTGTTGCTTATGAATGTTCAGTATAATAATAAAAAAGATTAATCATACGTGTTGTTTATATCATTTTCAGTCATAACAGCACAGGGGTTTGAGCACAGAATAGTTCACATCAGCGTATGTAGTGAGGTAAAAAGGCCAGTTTAGAAAATGGAAATGCTCAAGTACCTCAAAATGTTACTACAGTACAGTAATCCAACTGGTTTTTGTGAAGAAACTGTAGAAACTTATCTCAGATTTATACACTGGATATTCACATAGAGACAAAGAAACCAAAGTCTCTTGATGCCTTCATTGGAAAATATCAGGGTGAGCCAATCAGAGGCTGACAATATCCAGAGTCTTTGTTCAAGGTCAGAACGCACATTTTTGTCTTAGCATTGTCCACAATCCCAGACTCACCTGTGTCACAGTCAGGTGGATTATAAACACCTTTGTGAAGAAAATGAGAGAAATAACTCTTAATAGATGAATTTATTACATATAAAAATGTATACATGAATCTTTTGACTTTAATCTTGTAAAACTCACGTTTTTGTGACACTGAGGATGCCAGCTAACATTAAACCTCTTAAACCAATCCTTGCTGTTGGACTAGTCAATAATATTAGCTGGCTGCTATGTCTTGTGTTGTTGACCTTGCTTGTTAGCAAAGTTTCTAACTTGCTAGTTTTTGATGAAGTAATGTTATCAGAAGAAATACACATGTACAGCCGTTCATGTTCATACTGATTTATATGAGATGATTTTAAATAAGAATTCAGGTTTGCACATCACTTGAACTGGTGAAATCTTTCACCTTTATTTTACCTCTGCTACAAACAATAGAAGAAGGAACAGGAAGTCATGGCTCAAAATATTATTACAAATCATTTAATATTTGACACAATGAAGGTAATAATGATAAAAATACACACAATTAACAAAGTCCATGTTTGTCTTGCCCATCCAGCTGCAGGATGAGGTGGAGAAGGAGGAGGTGGAGGATTAAGGTCAAGGGTTGTCATGCACAGCTGTCACTCAGCATGCTGCTGCTGCTGCTGCGGACTTCCTTCCACCGTAGAACCTGATTGGACAAACTCTCCACCTCCCCTACGTGGGCCAGTAACTGGGCGAGAGAGGCATTCTGAAACATTAAAAACATAATTTATGATAAAAATAAAAACATTTAGACTTGCAGACAGAGTATTTTGGTTTTCATCTTTCCTTTCTTCTTGTCCTGGCAGTAATGTGCCTCCATACAGTCATGTGGTACAGTCACATGTTTACAGTGACATCATGTAACTCACCAGCTGAGTGAGGTGGTCTCTGGTGGTGGGACTGCAGCGCACCGAGATCAGCTTCTCCTCCAGAGTCTCTATGAAGTCCAGCAGCATCTTCACCATGTCCACCACAAACCTGAAACACAACAAACTCAACGTTTACAACACAAACTGGTCTTCTTTGTGTCTGGACCTTGTCTGGGTCTGACCCATGGATCAGTCAGAATCACGGTGTGAGCTCACTAACGCTATAAAGTAATAAAAAGAAAGTCTGGAGTCTGCAAAGGCTCAGCGCGTTTGTATGAATAACATCTTAACTCAGCCTTAACTCAGAGAATACTATCAGGTAAACAATCTTTTCCGGTGGTACCGTGGTTAACCTTCATGACCCACAAACTCAGCAGACCTGCTGACATATTAACCTCTTCACAGCTCAGCTTGCTGTCCGGATCGTTTGTCTCTTAAAAATGACTCTTTATTTTTATAAACTCAAATCAGCTGGAATCAAATCAGGACGTTGCAGCTCCTGCTTGGCACCTTAACCCACTGAACCACTGCAACCACGACATGTCAGCAGACCAGAGGGCTTTGTTACAGCAAGTCAGTGTGAACAGCTTGAATTAGCACTGGATCGGCAAAAAAGTGAAGAAGATATAGGACGAGGTGCTTACCTGTGCAGGTGAGCCTGAACGGGCAGGTTGGTGCGACCCAGTGGTTTCATCAGTCTCTGCCTCAGACTGTTCTGATCCTTCAGGAGGTCCTGCAAATGACCGCAGAACATCTGTAACGTCTGGAACCTCCGAGCTGCAGGACAGAAAAGACGTCATGTTTACATGTTCTTTCAGATGACGTATAAAACATATTTTGACCTGTGAAGACAAAAATATTAGGGATGCACCGATTGTGAAATTCTGGGCCGAAGTTTCTTACATGTATTGCAAACTGCATAATGTGGATCTTTCTTGAAGCGTCTCAGAAGCGTCTCTACGCTTGGCTACACGCTGAATACGGCCACGTTCAGACAGGGACAGGGAAACCGGCAACCGGTGGTGCGGGAGTGAGGGGAGCTGAGGTGGGTTGCTGTGGCCGTGTCTATACCTGCTATACCACGATAACAGCTTTATCAAGGCCAGCGCTCACTCTCTGTTGTTACTCTATGACTCTCTACCAAAGCGCTCTCTCTCTCTAATCATAAGACACAAATCTAATTAAACTTAATCGTGTCTTTATATTTTGCGGCGTAAATTGTGAGTCTGACTCAGATTTAGAAGCTGGTACATGAAATAAAGTCAGAACACATACACAGACAGATACACAGGCAGATGATCAGAGTTTAGTCCGTAAACACCCCGTGCAAACTGCCGGTAGTAAAAACAGACAAAAGTGAAACTAAGTAACTATGTAGCATATGTACACATGTAGAAGCATGTTTAGAAGAACACACATCGGGAAAATGGCCAAATCTGGTGGGCTAAATGCTTCTGAAACGCTCCTGGTGGCGTTTGAAGTCTCGTGCAGGCGCGTATGTGACGTGCCAGAGACGTGTGCAGTGGGGTTTCGGGAAAAAAAAGGAAAAAAGAAAGGTTTCTCCTCAGCACAGCATTCATGCGACATGTAAATCAACATATAAACATCGGCCACTGCCATCGGTGAATGTCATCTTTATTTGCCAATGGCCAATGGCAGTTAAGGAGGTGAACATCGGCCAATGCCAATGTTCATCCGATGCATCGGTGCATCCCTAAAAATATGTTTATTACAGAGACGACTGGAGTGGAAGAGGTTTGTTTGTGACATTTTCAGACGCAGTTTGTGACACTTTTTTTCTTCTTTTTGATGAAGATGAGGGAGTCCAGGTAAGTCTGCTGTTATTCCATATTTGTCTAATTTGTCTGCCATCTCTCAACACAGCCTCACTTCCTGTAATTTCCTACAGCAGGAGCTCGCTGTAGTTTTTAATGAAACAAACAGGAGGAAATAGTGCTTTTGTTGAGGACTACACAGTATTGATGAGAAGGAACACTTACTGAGGTAGAATCTGTGTGTGACGTCGGCGCTTTCCTTCTCCATCTTGAGCAACTCCACCTCCAGCTGCAACTGAATCAAAGAAACAAGGCTGATCTTTAATAAACACACCTCAACAAACTTTAAAGCAAAAGAAATATTACAACAAATGTTCTTTTGCAGTTCATGAAGTTAAACACAGAAACCTTTTCTTAATAAATAAAAGTTATCATCTAGCCTAGTGCTCAGTCAGTGGTGGGGAGTAACCACTCTGTGTCTTCTGTCTGCTGCCGGTTCCAGAGCGAGTGTGGCGGAGGCTTTGTGACTTCATCTCTGACAGTGGGACATTTTTATGAGTCTGTGAATTGAGGGATGTCGTAGAGAAAATCCTCCTGAGTCTCTTCAGCTGCTCTGAAGACTGAATGTGACGTCAAGAATGGTTGCCACCCCGTGTTTGCCTAGTCAGCTTTTTAAAAAAAAAAAAAAAAAAAAGCACTAGCACTTTTCACATACCATTTCATTTTTTTTATTCATTATTTTTCCACACATAATCATAAAATAATTACTTTAATGAAATGTTTGTCTATGATACTATGTTGTAGTTTTTTTACTTTTACTTGATGTGTATAGATTTTCAGGTCACTGCCAAACTACTGGAGTGTAGACCCTGGATACAGCCCTCTCGCCTCACCCTCTCCTTCCTAGCATGAAGGAGAAACTACAGTGAAAGTCTTAATCTACATCCAGAATTTAGTTTGTCCATTCTGGGTTCCTGTAGAAATATGGCGGTTGAACATGTGGAAGACGACCCACACCGTCTGTCATTCTGATTTTCGACTGATTATACACTAATGAAAACTGAATTAGAAAGATGATTAAAGTCTGTGTAAAGTAAGAATAAGTTATATCATTTCTAAAGAAATTTTGAGTGTGCTTGACTCTGGCCCCGTCACACCCATACATTAAGTAGTGTGTGTGTGCTTGTTTCACACAGTCAGGCTTGTGGTTGCCAAGCAACCAGGGTCAGGTGATGCCCAGAGCAATCAAGTGCAGCTGTGCGGGCATGCTCTCTCCCTCTGACCCCTGAGAGATACAGAAAATCTCTAAATGAACCATAGGACTGCCGAGTTTCAGTGCTTAAAGTTTAAAAAAATGCCCCATGCTCCTTTAGGAAATTTCTCCTCTCCACTTTACATGGGAGTAGATGGGGCGGTGGGTGTGTGTTGCTGGCACATCAGTGTGTCTCCTGCCAAAACTATAAGTCTGACAGCTTCAGCTGTTATAGAACTGCAGCCCCATCAGATTTTCCTACATTTCTATCTATAAATTATCGATCTATTAATTATAAATTATTATTCTGTAGAGTAACATTTGTGGCCTTGGGAGCCATTTACAAATTTATTTTTCGACAAATGTTTCTCTCCCTCTCCACTCTAGCAATATATCTAGTGATGTCACACACTCTAGCTCGCGAACATTCTACCAATACACACCCATTCATTTTTTTGCTGTGGTTTTTGGCAATTTTTGGCAAAACCATTCAGCGAAATGCTTAGACGTGTCAGATGAATTCAGAAAATGACATGACTAACTTTGAAACACTCTGAGCGAGATGAATTCATCTCTGTCTCTCTGCTAGGGGTGCAGGGGTATGCTCAGGATGGCCTCAGTGTGTCATCGAGCCACACTTTAAGGACCGCCCACAAAATCCTGGACTGAAAACTGATAGAAAACTGTTTTAGCCACTAACTCCACATTCCAGTAATATGTTCTACCCGACCCCTCTATGAGCAGACTGGTGGCAAATCATGGTAAATATTGGAGATGATTTATAAGATAAAGACAGCTTAGACCCCAGAAGGACCCAGAGCTCCTGTTCAATATTTCACTATATTTAGATCATTTATGCTGTCATCAATAACCTGAAATATACATTGTAATGTATATGTATAACATATCTTCACCATCATCGTCCCCGTCTTGACTTATGGCAGCTGTAAGATTTTGTTGTGACAGAGATCCTGACTCACAGTGCATCGTGGGAAATGACAAAGACCTAAAAGTTACAGTACCAATTTTAGCCACTAGATGTGACTCTTACAAAGCAAAGTAACAGTTCATTCCTTTAAATAAAACAAATATTATGTTAATTATTTCAAGGCCTCAAAAAGCAATATCACATGAACATGTACCTCGTCCAGCATTCTCTGTCTTCTAATTCGCTGCTCAGCTTCATGCAGGTGAGAAGAGAAGGCAGGGCTCAGCCTGGAGGAGGCGGAGTCTATTTCCTCCTGACAACAGGTAGAGACAAAACATTGTGTCAGACTAACTGGACAATATGCTTTGTTTTTATTTGATCACCTAAAATTTGATGTCTGATAAATGTCTGCATATCAGTTTCAGTAACATAAAGTCAGGCTGAACATAAAGAGATGTGACAGGAGGTTTCATACCTGAGACAAAACTCCTCTGGAGACACATCTGGACAACAGACTGGCAGCTGGAGTCACGGAGAATGGACACAAATCCCACTGATGCATCTGAAACACAGAGGGAGGAACCAAATGCTAGTGCATTTGGACAAAAACATGGAATAACTGGACGTCAGAGTAAATCTTTTTCCTTCACTCCATTTATCTGACAGCTTTCCCAGTGCAACCCACCTGTAACAGCACCTAACTGTCAATCAAGCGGTTGCACTGTTAATTTTGCGCAACTTTGAGCCTTGGAGGGATGTACTGTTTGGGCTCTTTGACTTCAACAAAAATAGAGAAAAATTCAACGAAACATTTATTCTCAACCTCATCATACTGATGGCAAAATTTCATATTCATAAATGTAAATTTACTCGAAGAAAACTATCTTTTGTTGCCTTTCACAGTGAGCTCTGGCAGTACATTGTTTCCATTACATTTTAACAACCAAAAGGTGATAAAAACTGTTAATATTTGTGAAAAATTAAATATACTAAGGTAAGCCATGCTTTTGTAGAGATTTGTATGATGAAGTTCTAATAAATAAATAAAAAAGCGTGAATGCCCGAACTTGACTGAAGCACTTCTTTACTACTTGTATTTTGTCAGTGTGGTATTAGTACTTTTCCTTCAGTGTGGCCTGGGGGTTATGGGTGAACTTGTATGCAGTTGATGTTGGGCGGCTGAGCAAGGATGACACGTATACTCGAGACGCTCAGGATGTACAGCGGGTCGTCCATTAATCAGATGATCGGCGGTTCGATTCCCAGCTCCTCCAGTCTGCATGTCGAAGTGTCCTTGGGCAAGATACTGAACCCCAAATTGCTCCTGTAAGTCGCTTTGGATAAACGCGTCAGCTAAATGACTAAACGTAAATGATCTGCGTCCTGTACACATGCCGAATTGAACCGTCGTTCCTACAGACTCTAAAACTTGGTGTGTGTGTTTTTCAAAGCTCAGTACGTTTAAAGAGAAAACAACAGAAACTTGACAGTTGATGCATTTTAAACGTGATTTCGCGCGGAAGACGTGAGTGTTTGTCCGTGAAGGGGAGAAGGAAGAGGAGTTTTCATGAATGTGTAGTAGTAATTTAGTAGCACTTTGTTTGTTCTTACCGTTAAAACAGCAACAACAGCCGCTCCAACTGAACCCGCCCAACGGTTTGTCTACTTCTTCTTCTTCTTCTTCTTCTTCGACTTCATCTGGAGCGCTGCAAACCAGGAGCTGTATGTCGCCACCTACTGTACCGGAGTATGTAACACCAAGAACTCAGGGATGTCCAAAGTACGGCCCAGGGGGCAATCATGGCAAGATTTTGCTTTGACATAACGAAGCATTTATACCTTAAAGGACATAACTGCTGGTGTTATATATCTGTAGATGTGACACAAAATAATCTGAATGATTTTGTTAAAGAGAAGAGTGATACATTTTAAACTTAAATGTTAACAGACTTTGCATTAGTCATAATAAGTCATGTTTAAATGAGATTTATATCAACTTCATACAAGTTTAACATGTTCCATACAATTTATTCTTTGTTATCTGACTTGAGATGTGAAAGAAAGGATGAACTGTTTTTTATGTGTTCACACCTGATTGGATTAGATTTGGTGACATTGCCATTTAAAAATAATAATTGTGACAATGAAAACAAAATTGTTACAGAACATTTGTATGTAACTTTTATTGGTATTTTTCATTTTTTAAATGTTAGTATTGACCCCTGGGCACCTTCACATTGTCGAATCTGGCCCTCTTTAAAAAAAGTTTGGACGCCCGTTATACCATGAATATTAAAGAAACTTTGTATACAGCACCAGTCAAACTTTGACACACTTTTTCATTTAATGTTTTTTTCTTTATTTTTCTTTATTGTTTTAACACTGAAGAGATCAAAACTACAAAATAAAAATATAAAACATGATTTTCTTTGTGTTGTGTTAGATTCTTTTGACAGCTTTGCACAATTTTCATTCTCCCAGTCAGCTTCATGAGGTCATCACCTAGACTGGTTTGCCAACAGTGTTGAAGGAGTTCCCACATATGCTTATTGGCTGCTTTTCCTTCACTCGGAGCTCAACTTTTCTATGTCTCACAAAGACACAGTGGCCTGAACCAAAAGTCTCAATCAAATTTGGACTTATCAGTCCAGATTACCACTAGTCTAATGTCTATTTCTTGTGTTTGTTGGTAAAAAGCAGTTCTCTCCTTCTTGTTGGTCTCCATCAGATGTGGTTCCTGCTGAAGAAATTTTACTCTCGTAAACTAGTTTTACCACTCCAAGTGAGACTGTGCAAGCTGTTGTGAAAGAAAAGAGGTTTACTTTAAAGAATCTAAAATATAAAACATATTTTGATTTGTTTAAAACTTTTTAAATCAAATTTATCACATAATTACATATGTGTCCTTTCATAGATGATGCCTTCAGTATTAAAGGTGGGGTAGGAGATGTTTTAAGGAGCATTTTTTACAATATTGCTTGAAAACCTCTTCACGACCCCATTGCAGCCAGTAAAATAGAAGGTTTGTCAAAAAAACGAAATGTTTTAGTCCAGTCTAGAGGGCGAAATTATGGGAAAACACCGTCCAATCATGTTGAGGAGGCTGCTCATTATGATTAGATCCTGACACGTCCATCAAACTTCAGTCCGCTTCTCCCTCCCCCTCTGCGTGCTCACCCATTCGTGAACGAATAGAGACCCTTCCATTACTTTGAAGGCGTGGTTTCGAGGTGAGGTCTGAAGAAAAGGCATGGATGTGTATTTTCAAATTATAGCTTGCTGGAAATGTTTTCCCAACATCTCCTACCCCACCTTTAATCTATAATTTTTAATCTATAATGAAGGTGTGTCCAAACTTTTGACAAGTACCATATAAATCAGTATTTGTTGCCCCCACTTTCAGAGTGTAATCCCACTGTGGGATCCCACAAATACACGTATACAGCTGTCCCATATGGACAGCTGTACATGTGTATTTGTTTTGATTACATTGCTTATGATCAAAAACTAGTAAATCAACAACTTTGCTAACAGCCAAACATTAAACAAGGTCAACAATACAAGACATAGCAGCCAGCTAATATTAATGTTAATGTTAGATGACCTGGGACTTCTAGACATATGGAGAGAACTGAATCTAGACATAAGGGATTACACCTTTTCTCTCACCGTCACTGTTTATTCCAGGTTTGATTATTTCTTTATGTCCCAAAGAGATTTGCATAGAGTGTTGAACTGCAATATCAGGACCAGGGATCTGTCAGACCATGCACCAGTGCACCACTGACTGTAGCTTTAGGCTCTGAGGACCTGGGCTGCACAGCCATGGCAAGAGAGAGAGAGATCAGACGAGACCCATAAGACGGGGGTCCCCACAAGATCACAACCCCATAATTACTACTCCATCACAGGCGCCCTTGAAAGTGCATATGCAAATACATTTTCACAACCTTTAATGTGTCGGATGTCCAAATTATATGCCTGCAGAAACAGTGACCACCTAATCAATCTCTGAAGGAGTAATAAAAGCTGCCACTTCCTGTGCTCGTTTGGACAAGGGCACCTGCCAGTACCCCTTCAACAAATCAAATTTGCTGACATACCTGGCAGTACCATTCTGATCTACACAATCCTCCATGCGAGGCAATCGAAATGAGTCTGGCTTTGTCACCTTATTTACCTTCCTGAAATCAGAGTAAAACCTAGGTGATTTATCACTCTTAGGTACCAAAAGACATGGAGAGGCGCAGCTCGACGATGAAGGTGTTGCAATATCATTTCCTATCATACGCTTCTCTGGGGAAATGCTGACAAATGGGCATTGCCTCACCCACATCAATATCATGTTCTGCCCAATCAGTGCGGGTTGGCACATCCCCAAACAAACCAGGATATTTCAAAATCAATGCCTCAAATTCCAGAGCCTGTGTTTTTGTCAAATGCATAAGCAACCTTTAGGTCCTTAAGGGCCTCTGAGTTTTTCAACCGCCCAGCACCCCCACATCAGGCTCACACACACTTCATCCAACCCCTCACCTGAAACCACTCCCACTGTATCCACTACCAAGACTGGACTCTCTGCCACTGACCCCTGCTGTTAAACACTGGATACACTGGAAGGGTGAGCATAATAAGGCTTAAGCAGATTCACATGGAACAACTTCAGACTTCCTCCTTCCAGGAGTTGAAAGGAAATAGCTTTGGTCTGACACCCGTTTAACCACTGTATATGGACCCATGAATTTCGCTTGGAAGGGGGAACTCACCCACGGACACAGAGCCAAAACCCTATCACCCACACTGAACTCATGCAGCTCAGCCTGACAGTCATACCTCTTATTCATCATAACCTGCGATGAAGCCAACATCTGTTTTGCCAGCTCACCAGCAGTGTATAACTGATGTCTAAACCCACTGTCATATTCAATTAAGTTGGTGGGTGGATCTGACTCCTTCCAACCATCCTTCAATACAGACAATGGTCCCCGTACAGAGTGGCCAAACACCAAATCTTTTGGACTAAAACCTGTGCTTACCTGCACTACTTCCCATGCAGCTGAAAGCAACCATGGGAGCCCATCCTCCCAGTCCCAAAAATTTGATCCCTGGTCACTTTGGATGATTCTATGGATGCCAAAGACAGAAATGAAGTGTGTCAGAGCCTTAACCACAGACCTTGCTGTTATGGTGCGCAAAGGATATGCTGCTGGGTATCTAGTACTCTGACACATAACAGACAGCAAATACTGGCAACCTGACCTGGCCCTGGGTAGCGGCCGCACACAATCAATGAGCAAATACTCAAATGGGTGACTGATAGCTGGAGTTGGTTGCAATGGAGCTGGTTTAATAACCTAATTTGGCTTACCAGTCAGCTGACAAGTGTTACAGTTTTTAATACGCAGCAAAATGTCCTTCCATGTCCATTAAGATGTGGCCAGAAAAAATGGTGCAAAATTCTGTCATATGTTTTCTGGACTCCCAAGTGCCCTGACTGATCATGGGCCAGGTCATGTCTCCAAAACTTGAAACTGGAAAATCAGACAAACATGGCAAACCCATCTTAATTTCCCCATCGGCTACTACTCTGGACTCCCGACTTATTGCCCTTGTAACGGCACAAGCAGGAAAAACCTCAGGAAAGCACACTGCACTTTCATCAGCCTGTTCTTAGCCCACACACGACTGCCTGCCAGGTCATTTTCCAAAATGATATCCACACCCTCAACTGGCAATGCTGGTCTCACCCCAATAGAGACCTCACTTTTCACCAATTCACAGTCCAAATACATCTTATGATCTGGAGCAGGCAACACCCCCAACCCCATTCAATGCATAAGGACTCTGTCCCCTGTATCCGTTTTCTCAGAGAAAGACAAAACAGACTCTAACACACGTGTCAAACTCAAGGCCCGCGGGCCAAATGTGGCAACAAATATGAGAACGTGATAAGTGCATGACTGTCTTAACATACTTTCATTCCCAACTCGTAAAATACCGACGATTTGTCACGCCCCTAGGTGTCTGATACTGATGCAAAAGGTACCCTCCACGTCAGTATGAAACGTTCTGGGTTCTCAATTGACTCTAATGTAAATCCGTCTGTGGTGGTAAGAGACGCTCAGAGCAGAGGCTACAGCCATCCATTCACTCCAATAATAACCCAATCACGGCGATATGACGCTGCGAGCTTCAATTTGATTGAAGAACTTTCTGCCCAGAAGTATTTTTTCACCATTTTAAGGATTTCTTTTAATGACATCATCGACATTTCTCAACACAAACATGTCAAAGTGTCACTGATAATTCAACAATAAAATAGCTTCATGTTGTTGCTGTCAGTATGATTTTTTTCTCCTTTGATTCTGAGAAATAAAGTTTTATTCATATGTTTTGTATAGCGGAAAGGCCTACATTACCCATAATCCTCGACCACTGACAATTTGTCATTGGGCGTCTGATAATGCGCAAAAGGTATCCTTCCACATCTGTCTGAAATGCTCTGGGTTCTCAATTGACTGTGAACCTGTCCGCAACGGTAAGAGATGCCGTCCATTCACTCCAATAATAACCCGATCATGGCGATATATGACGCTGTGAGCATCAATGTGATTAGCAGAGGGTCCTTGGCTTTCCAATCAGATTGAAGCTCACATATTTTTCTTTCCCCCCTCTCACTGCCTGTCCAGAAGATATTCTAACTCACTGTGCCTAATCTTCATGCAGATTAGCGGTGGGATATTTAATCACTCAAACCAACAACCCGGTTAAGTCCCCAGCACGCGGGTCACTCACCTGACAGCTGTGGATGTGACCCCGAGACCAATGCTCTAACCACACACCACACAAAAACAACAAACTAAAACAAAAAACACAGTGAGCCCAAATGGACCACACTGCTAAGCCTAACCAGGGGAAACTTCACACTCACCTCATCAGAAGACTCTGCAATCACTGATGACGGCTCCCACATGCTCAACACCAACACATGAAACTGCAGGACAAACAATTCTCCCAAATCAAACAATCAAATTACTACTTCAAAAAACAAAATACATCTCCCAAAAACTACACCAAAAACCATCACACAACAGCCCCCAAACATAACTTACAATTGGACGAGCCCCCATTTTGTCATGACCTGGGCTGCACAGCCATGGCAACAAAGGGAGATGCACACCAAGTCAATATTCAAAAGTATTGATTAAACAAAAGAACAAAAGAAATAATATAAACAATACAGTCTACTGTAAAGGAAACTAATAACCCAAGTACAAAACCAAGACAAACAAAACCCGAGCTGCTGCAGGGAGAGACAGATCTCTGCCACTGAGATCTTAAATGAAAGGTCCCACACCCTCGCCCCCAGAGCCCAGGTGGAGTCAATGCTCCCGATGACCATGCCCACGACAGGAAGGAGGAGAGAGAGAGGGAGGGAGAGAGAGAGATCAGGGAGGGTTGTCACAAAGAATACTGTCTGGAGGTTAAATACAGGAATTTTGAACCACAGTAGGCAGCAAATAAGGAAGGACATAAAAGATTATCTTGAGGAAAATGACGACGTGGAAGTATCCCCACCAATTCTTTGGGATGCCTGTAAAGCTGTGCTGGGGGAAAAAATTATTGGATATTGTTCTAATATTAAAAAACAGAGGAGGGTCATACATAAAATGACACTAAATGAATGTACAAAACCGAAATTGGAAAAAGAATGAACTTGATGAATTATACTCATGATATTAAGTAGAATCTTTAAAAAAATGAAATACCCTACCACAAATTCTATACATAGTAAAATAAAGGAAATACATCAATCATTTGAAACGTTCTATAAAAACCTATACTCTCAGCCTGAAATAGATGAAACAAGGTTGGATGCATTCTTCAACCTGATAAAATTGCCAAAAGTAAAAGATGATCATAATAGGACTCTTATCAAGGAACTCACTGGTGAAGAAATTAAAAAAGCAATCTCAAATTTGAAACCAACTAAGGCAGCAGGTCCAGATGGATACCCATCTGAGTGGTACAGTATAAGGAAATGAAAGACCTCTTAATTCCCATTATGAGAATCACATATAACCATGTACTCAAGACCAGCATAACCCCACTCTCTTGGAGTGAAGCAGTGATTTCTTTGATTCCAAAAGAAGCTATTGAGTTAGCTATTAAGTGTACTGAACCAGGACTATAAGACCTTCACAGACAGAGGACAATATGAGGACAATAACGCTTCATTTGATTGAACATATAAAAAATAATATTATCCAGGCAGTACTAATGAACCTTGATGCAGAAAAGGCTTTTGACCGGGTCAGCTTTAAGCCTAGGGATTACACAAGACAATAGTATTACAGATATGAACATGTTAGGACGAGAACTTAAAATTTCTTTGTTTGTTGTTTGTTTGTTTGTCACACCCAGAGACAATATTCAATTGAATATTGAAACTAATCTCTTTTTAAAATGTTTTTTGGCGTAGTCTCAGGATACAAACTAAACATTCATAAGACCCAAATACTTCAATCAACTGAATAAGCACTTCCACGTTTAAAAGATTATTATATTTCAGCCCAATTGAAGATTTTGTTTTGTTGGTGCGATTCCAACTACCAGGCGAGATGGAAAGAAATTGAGGAAAGAATGTCAGGGGAAATTCTTATTTAGGCAAAGTTAGGAGATAAAAAATTAATTAGAAACTTCATGGAAACAAGCAATAAATTGATCAACTTAAATCTGAAAATTTGTCTAGGCACTATTGGTAAAAATGGCCTACTTGAAGAGATAAAGATCCTGAGATGGTGTTCGTATGACCTTGACTTTATTCCAAGTGAATTAGATAATAGCTATAAGAGATGGGCTAAACAAGTGTCTCTTCATATTGCAAATTTTTCAGTCAGGGGTCAGTGAACAACTTTGAGGTATTGAAGAGACAACATGGTTTAAACAACAACGACTGGTGGCTTTCAGGAAGCAAATCATTATCACTTGTTTTGGGCCTGTCCAATCGTAAATGCTTTCTGGCATAAGGCAACAGAGAATTAGTGACAATATTTGGGATGTTCCTTTTAGTTGGGATGAACTTCTCTTTGGGTTTCTACATTCAACATCTGCTAATATTAAAACAAAATAACTGAGCATAGCAGCTAGAAAAGCAATTACAAATTAAAGCGCAAGCGGAATTGAACGGGCCTTCGCGCATGTGCACACGTCGGACAAGTTTTAAGTCAATCAGATGAAGTCCCTGGGAGGAGTTTGTTAAAACAGAACATAAGAAGCAACCACTTTTTTCTCATAGGGTAAAATTTGACAAAATAACCACACCCACACCGTTTCGTCAAAATTCATAATTTTGATAACTTTTCATAGTCAAGGCCTTAAGAACACACAGGCCAAGTTTCAATTAGATGGGATGAAATCCCTAGGAGAAGTTTGTTAATTATCCACACACATTAGCCAGAATTCGGTCAAAGGGTCAAATTTGATGGAGTGCCACGCCCACACAGTTTCCTCAAAATTCATAATCTTGATAAATTTTACTCAGGAAGTCTATATGAATGCAACTACCAAGGTTGAAGTTGATTGGATAAAATCCCTAGGAGGAGTTCGTTCAAATATGACCCCTTCTCAACCAGCCCGAAAGACCAAAAATGGTGATATTCATTCTTAAATATCACGCTTTCTGTTAATTTTAGCCCATTGCTCCAAGAGACTTTTTTGTAGGTCTTGCCATGTTCTATAATTCAGCTGAGCTCATAACTCTGTGTCCAAAACTGTGGCGGGGATGCCTCAAAGAAAAGTTCAAGGGGGCGCTATAGAGCGATTTTGCCCGGCCCCCTAATTAATTATGCAGCCGAAATGTGCATAATGTTGGTCTTAATAACCACAAGAAGTTTCAGACAGCTTTGACAAAGTATATGAAAGCCCAACACTTTTGCCTGAAAATCAGCCAAAAAGTCAACTGAGTTACAAATTTTTTTCGAAAAAATCAGCACTTTTGACTTTGACAGGCCGCCATGTCTTCATAGTTTCTCAAAAACTCACCATTTTTGGAGGGGTTCTTCCCAAGGTTGTTTCTGATATTTTCACTCAGTTTCAGCACCGTACTGTCAATATTGTCTGAGCTGAGCTGGACGTCATCTCAAAAAAGTGGTCTTTTCTATTGCCACTAGGAGGCGCTGTGAAAATCACCAAATGAGTCCAAAACTCACGATTTTGATAATTTTTCATTGTCAAGGCCTCAAGAACATACACGCCAAGTTTCAAACAGACAGGATGAAAGCACTAGGAGGAGTTCAAATACGACCCTTGGAAATTACCCCAAAAACACAAAAATGCCAACTTTAAAACAAAATGGACGATGTACGCTTCATTGTAGCCCGGGTCACCAAGAGACTTTTTTGTAGGCCTGGGGGAGATACATGTTGCCACTGAAGGCCATGTCTCTACGTGAAATTTTGTCAAAGGTGGAGGCTCCGTACAAGATTTTGTAGGTGGCGCTGTAGAGCCATCTTGGTCTGTGCGCCCATGAAACTTCCGGATACTAAAAATTTCAGCATACTTTACTGCTTGAGTTTTTTGTTTCGTGAGTTTTCAAGCGCGTTTAGCCCCTCAAAAATGGCCCCAAAGAGGTGCTTGCGAAAATCCCTAAGCTAAGTAAGTAGTAAGCTAAGTAGTCCAAAAATAGACCACATGCTGGGGGCAAATTTGGATCAAAGGGTGTCACGGGGTCAGGCTGGGATGAGGCAAGGGACTGACGGCGGAGATTGGCTGAGGGCAGGTGGCGGGTGGTGGTGGTGGACACCAACAGCGGAGAGGCAGAAGGCAATGAAGGCAAGACACAGGGGAGAGTTCCGGGGCAGACGCCTGGGGAGTATCCCAGACAGTCACCACCATATTCTATGGACAGAACACGGGGCGGGTCATTTTCAATTATTTTAAAGTATTTTGTGTAAATAAGGTATGGACCTTGTAAACCTATTTTTACAGTACTGTACCCTGCATCTCACAAACTTCAATGTAATTCTTGTTCTTTGTTGATATGAACCTACAACCAGTGAAAATCTATTGAGCAGTCTGTGCTGTAAAGAAATGAAAAGCACAACATTCAGGGCCATACAATTTGTTTATTCCAGTTCTACAAAATGTAGATGCAGTGCAGTTACAAAACTACTGCAATATTCAGGCAGTACAATACATACAGTGATGAACGTTACAATTGTCTATTGAAACAGCTGCATATAGTGTAGTAAAGTAAATTTGCAATTACAAAAATACAATAGTATACTGTACCTGTTCTCTTCTCTGAATGTCCTTACTATGGTGGAGACAGAAATCGTCTCAGATTGGGTTGCACTCTAGGTCCTACTTACCTCATTGTCAGTCCATGGACAAGAACATGCTCTATGATTGTTGCTTGAATTTCATCAGATATTTCCACTCTTTGTCTTCCTCTTCCTCTTCGTCCTCCTCTTCTTCTTACTTCATCTCCTCCTTTGTCTTACTTTTGCTTAAAAGTGTGAGATCTGCAAATTGTGCTTTACCATGTGAAATGGTTTAAGGTATTGACAACAAACTGCACAATTACCTAAATGATTTCAGGCAACTGAGAACTTTGTTCACCCAGTGGGTTTTAGTGTTTTAACAAGACTAAAACCCATTGGCCCATCAGCCTTCGGAAGCAAGTTCTTCATGTTGATTCAGTAAGAACTACTTGTTGTTAAAAGATGTGCATTCTAGAACTTTAAAGTTGTCCTTTGATGTAGG